>OMLM01015169.1:11317-25416 GCA_900302695.1 Helostoma temminkii | reverse complement strand
ATAACTACCTTCCTATATTATTGTATTTACTGCTAAAGAAATGACTCACAGGAACAGAGTGGTGAGTCTGACATGCCATACTGGTTTTATTAATGTTGTGGAAATTAGTTTATCAAAACAAGTAAACATGAAGATAGTTTCCATCTGCAACAGCAAATTAAAATGGGGGCATATCAGAAAACAATGACGCTTCCTACTAAATATCATAAAACGTACATGACATTTGAATAAACATCTGCCTGTTTGGAAGTAAACGCTGGTTCTCTGCAACTAAGGTAACTAAGGGCCATGACTTACAGTATTTTAGGTATTAACCTAGAAATCATAACGTGTTTTAAGAAGATAATATACAGTAAAAAAAGGGAATATTTCCATTAATACATGAATCTGTTGATAAGATATGACTTCATGCAATTAATCACCATTAACCTTTAGGGAATTTACAGACAGAGGTCAGTGAACATCACTGGGTGCTGCTACATTTGTTATAGCACGTATGACTCTGATCTACTGAAATGTATGACTCTGAAATTTACCCATGCCTTCAAATATTCTGTGGAAATCTTTATCACTCCCCTACTACTCATCAACCCAGTTCCACAGGTTTACAGGCCAGTGAGCTCACTGTGAAAGCAAAGCCTCTGGCAAGAAACATATTTACTATGGGCTGCTAGTACTTTGGGCTTCATCAGTTCCAGAAAGGTCTTTTATATTTGTTGGTTAGACAGAAAAGCTTATCCATAATGGTATTTCTGACAGTGTTGTCGAGGGATGGGCATATTTGTTTACAGCAGAGTGTTTTGCTTGACCTTGCAGCGCTGCTTTGAACATAATAATTCCCCCTCCTACCTTCATCTTTCCACCCACCCCTCCCTTTCTGGTTTACGCCTGCCGCCTTTGCGTGACATAAAGGCTCACCTGTTGTCTGCTGCAGCTCCAGCAAGGCTTTGATGGTGGAAGTGGCAGACTGGGATTCCCCACTAGTTACCTCCTGGTAGATAATAGTGGGGCTGGACTCCACAGCTACTTCCTGTTCAGTCCAATCCTGCTCCCTGGAGGACACCACATGCACTACAGACTGCAGTTCTTGAGAATGACAAACAAATTTACAATTTTATGGACATGGTTATTTTGACATTAAACTCTGTGCAGCTTCAAAACAAACTGACATTGATGTTTTCATAAAGGCAACAACACCCACTATAGTTTTAATCCTACTGACTTTATGTCATGGAAAAGCATAAGAGCATTATACCTTGGGCACTACCATGGGAGGCCTCACCAGCTAAGCTGCTGGTCTCTATGAAGGTGGCAACCTCATCCTTTGTGGACCCATCTGAACCTGATGTCTGGCCCTGTCCCACGTCTGCAGAGCGGGTCACCTGCTGTAGCGTTTCAGTGACCAGCTGCCTGGTCTGTTCACTCACCACCGCTGTCTGGAAAACGGGCTTAGGCTTGATGAGAACCTGGAAGGAAACCAAAGAAACATGCATTGTTATATAAAGCAGTTCCCAAATTTGGAGTATCCCTTTGCCTGTTACCAAACAGCAAGTAAAGTTCATGTTGACTTAGGTCAGTAGGAAGGAAGCTTTGTGCAATGGGCCTGTCATAACTTGTGCTTGTGACAAAAGTTGGAATGAATCAATACTGTTGCATTCATTCAATATTGTCCATACATTTAGCAGACTTTCCTTATGGGACAATAAACATCTGTTATATTAATCATTGAACATATTTATTCAACTGCATCCTGATGGGGTCAAAGTGCTGCTAACAACAGAACACTTTAAGTTTATTATTATACCTCTAACTGCAAACTAATAGTCCAATAACAATGATTTTGGTCATTTTCAGTTGAAGTGTTCATATTAAAATGAGTGTAAAATTGTTTACATTAAAATCTTAATGTAAACTAAAATAAAATCACTAAAACCACAGCATTTATAACAATTTCAATGTTTAGTACATTTAAACCCAATAGTTACAATTATTTGCAGCCTATACATTTAACTCAATATTTTATTATAGTGAATTTCTTTATTTTGTACCATTTTATTGACCCATAAAGGGTAATTTGTACATTACAGAAGCTCAGTGACATGGCAGGTAAAAATGATGAATACCATAAAAATATAATTTCAATAATGAAACTGGTTAGTAGTAGTCAGTAGTTTTAAATTCCCGCCATTTCCAAAATGATACGATATGTTAGAAATGTTCCATCAATTACAAGATGAACAAGTATTTATAAAGTAGTGTTTTATGCCTTTTATGTGGCTTCTGTCTTTTTATATTTTGAACATTGATGACATATTTTCCTGTAACGACATTGTCAGTGTTGCTTGAGGATGCATTAGCAATTACGCTACAAAAGAAATGCTTAAACGCATCCAAACCACCTCTGAAACTGGTCTGTGTGATGGTCAGGGTGGCTGCTTACACTGCCAGTGAGCAGGACAAAGTTATCAAAGTTAGCAAGATTTACAGTGATCTCTTTAACTAGGTGAGTTACTACACAACACAGAGCAGCCTGCAGAATCTAAATAATATTTATGACTGAGGATATTATGTTCAAGAGGTTTTTTATTCCTGAATATCACTAACTGAGTAATATTTCTGTCTGCTTCTCTGAATCACCAACACCTCTTGACTTATCTGCATGTTTCATAAGTAAGTCATGAATGTGAGCAAGTCAAAATATATACTTTTAAATTAATCTAACACACTGCTACTGGAAAAAAAGCTTTGAAAACTGGTGACATTTTCGTCACTGGAAAGTGTTTAATGATGTTGGTACCTACACTGACTTTAAGAAAAAAAACCTGAGGTTATTTTCACATTGTTGTTGCAGTTTCAACAGAGAATTTGAAGTTTTACTGAAACTGCACAACCCACATCATCACTGTGGGTGTTAAAGACAGTATGAACTGTATATGTATGCTGCTAAGTTGGCTAATTCACTGACCTTAATTTCTTGATGACTAAAAACTGAAACTGAATTCTGAATAGATTCAGACTAAGGAGATTGAAACTATGATACTTTTTGTTATGAATGGCCATGACGAAATCAGCAGAATTCTGACAGATGTGATTGATAAAATATTATCTTCCCATGACAAGTTGCTCATTCTGAGATTTCTAAAGGCAACACATGATATTTGGTTGACGGCTGCCACCTTAATTCATCTTTCATTGTTTCAAGTCTGCAAAGGTAACAACAACAAAATATACGCAAACGAGCATGATGGAATTTACCCTTTAAAAGTAAATTCTGACACTTCTCTGACACAGGAACGTCTATTCCTCCAAAAATGTATAAAGAAATATTTGGGAATATAGAGGTAGTTAGCTCGATCACCATGTTTTTTGTGTTTCTTTTAAAATGACTAGATGTACTTTCAAAATTAGGCATTTGTGGTATGTGTCAGAAATACATTTTACAGAAGACATTTTACAGAAGCAGCCTCTCCTCGTTTATTCTTCAAAAACAGAATTAAGAAAATCCCCCAAACACACCTACAGTCTGGTGACTGGTTTCATTATGCGGGCCCATTACACCTCATGACAAGGGATAACACCTGACAATAATTAACAAGAGTAGACTATAAATAAAACATAAGGTCTCAAGTACCTTAATCACATGAGACTGTGTTCCAGTAATAATCTCACTTTACAGTATGTTAATTTAATAAATTATACACAATGGTTCCCTTCCTTTAACTTTTAGCCTGATTTGACTCATTATTTTTAATTTTCTGTCTGCAACTTTGCTGGGTGTATCTAGACACACACCAATATTCAAACGAGAACAATAGGAAGCAAGTTCAAAATGTATGTTTGTCTCAGTTTTATCATCAATGTTATTTTCATATTTTCAGCTAAAAATCTTTAAAAAAAAAAAACTTAATTCACACATGACCATGAGTATGGCATCTAACTGGCTCCAAAGACCCTGTGCAAAATAAGACCCAAACAACCATATACAGTGACAGAAAGAACAAAAGAGTCCTGCAAAAAGATGGGATTCCATTGCCTCTCGTGGTAATCTGGGATTATAAACACAGACACTGAGACAGAATACAGTGCTGTGAAAATGTATTTGCCCCCTTCCTGATTGATTGATTTATTTTGCATATTTATGACACTTAAAAGCTAAGCAGGTTTGGACAGTTTTTCACCAGAATATTATCATTTAAAAACTGTCTTTTGAATTTACTTAGGTTACCTTTGTGTAATATTAAAATCTGTTTCATGATTTGAATAAAAAAAATTTTTTTTTTAAAAATCAGTAATGGGACAAACACTTTTTCACACCACTGTACATCCACGTAAGAACTGTTACATATTCTCCAGGATGCAGGAACATGCTTTCTACCTTGAACTGTGCACTTGACTAGGTAGGACTAGGTAGTTTCTATTTTCTGCAGTTGCTAATAAGTTGTAAGTGACATAAAAATTACACACTTCCTCACTTCGTTGTGTACAAAAGTAAAGTTGCTCTGCTTTCAGTGGGCCAGATACATGATAAATCCAGCCGTATGATCTCACAGACAGAAAGACGTCAATGGCTTTGTTGTCCGTCCCTGCAGCTCATACATTCCACTTAGTTAAAGACTCATTTCTCTCTCTGACTGAGGGAAGTAAATGGGAGGAAGAGGAGAGGTCATTGTTAAAGTCCATATATAGAATTGTTAGCCTACAGAACTGGGAACTTTCTCTTCTGTTTAAACTCATTCATTTAATTACACACTCTTGCTTCTCTAGAAAGTATCAGGTGTCACCAGATTAATGACTGTATGCATAACTCAGAAGACAGAAGAACTCCTCTTCTTGAGAAGCCTAAAATAAGCAATTTGTCCTAATTTTCAGAGAAACCTTGGTTTTTAACAACAATATTAACATAGAAGAGTATTTTAAAACATACTCTTGAATTTGGTTCCTTGTCATTCTTCAGTTTATATGAATGTCCGCTTGGTGTGCGTGTGTGCTAATAGTCCCATGATACCAGTGAGGTAGAAAAAATGCTAAATAACTGCAGATCATTTGTCATTTAATTTTGATAAATAAGTAATTCATAAATAAAAGTGTTTAAAAGTGGAAACATTATATAGCGGACGGGAACGTATCCTACCTGAGTCTTGCCCTGCTGGCCATAGACGATCTTGGTAGGGATGATCTTAGTGGCAGTGGTCTGTGATCCAGCGCCCATACCTTTGGGTTGGGTGACGATCATCTTGGTAATGGGTCTGGAGGCAGTAATGATTGCTGGTTTTGTCCCTTGAACAGCCTGCAGGCTCTTTTCACCCTGAGGTACAGCAGCACACAGTTTAGTACAGCACATAAAAGCAAAGCTTCATATTTAAGCTTGAGAAATGAGTGATCTCAACCTTATCATTAATCTCTCTGCTATAATTGAACAAAATATTTAACTATACCTTTTACAAGCAAATGCAATATATAACAATATTTACTTTTAAAGTATTTGTAGGATTAAAACATTTCTAACTTTGGCGACACCAAGTGGTAGGATCAAAAACAAAGACACTGTTACAAAATATAATACACAATATGACAAAGCATAATATTATAGGCAAACTGGACGGACTACTGATGGTAGTATCCAAGAATCATCTTATCCAGTGCTTAAAAGTCACATTGTGGTGTTTGACTGACCCCAGCATTTAAAAGTGTGGTGACCACATTCTTGCCAGGCAGTCCTTGAATGGTTGCGCCTTTTCCTGCTGTTTTCTGAACGACAATGACATTTGGCTTGGAGGTCATGGGGATGGTGGTTATCTTAGTTGTTGTGCCTGTGGCAGAGAAAAGAAACATTTTTAAAGTACTTTAACAAAAAAACTGCAAACTTGCAAAAAAGCTGTACTGATTAAAACTGCAATGTCACTCTTTTCTGTCTGAGATACAGACATTCATGCAGATCTGTTGTCGACTCACCAGACACAATGTTGCTGCTGATAATTTTTCCACCCAGAGTCGCCAGAGATTTGGGCACAACTGTGATGATGCTGCCACTGGTGGTCTTGACGTAGGTGGTCCCACCAGTAGAGGCTGATATTCTAGCACCAATGCTGGGGCTAACAGTGGGTCTTGTATAGGTGGCCTGGGTTGCTATATCCAAAAACAGCATTTAATAACTATTTTAGGAAACTGAAACTTAACTGAAATGCATCATTAGCAACACTCAGTCAAGTATTAAAGTTTTTTTTACTTATTTACTTATTCCCCTGAAATCAATAATAATGTAAAACAACAGGTAATTATTGCAAAGCAGCATTTAGCGACATCATGCACTTTCAAGATGTTAATTAAGTCTAATATTTTCTATACACCTGTGGGCTGAGTGACCAGCTTGGTAGTCATTATGGCTCCATTGCTACTGACGACCATGATGGGAGAGGAGCTGCTGCTGGACAGAGCTACTGATGAAGGCTTGGGCAGGATTTTGCTGGGCTGAACCTGCTGAGTGATTATCTTCACTCCTACATGCACACACACACAAACAAACAATTTATTTGGTGCAAAGTAACACTCACACTGCAAGGCAATCCATTAACGTTACTTCTCTGCAAGAAATTTATTTAGTGAGATAAAGTGTGGTGTATATATGTTATATAAAGATAGTGTGTTTTGAGAGTCCCTTGGTGTTTGATGACTGAATTTGAATAAAAAAGAAACATCTCATTATGTGGACTTACCAGACTCTTGTTTGATCTGAATTGTGGGTTTAGTTCCAGGTGATGTGGTGGTCTGGGTCTGACTGACACTGGAGACTCCTAAAGGTGAGCTCTGCTGCAGCTGTTTGGGTGACTGCTGTTTGGGAAACTGTGCCAAGATCTGAGTAGGTGACCCCACCAGGGTCTTAGGTGAAGGAAGTCTGGCTGAAGCAACCTTCACTGCCGCTGAAGCAGCACCTACAAGCATAAACACTGATGGTGAGACTTATGATGGTAAGGATGCCTCATATCTACTGCTAGGTTAGTGAAGGTAGCTGCTCATTTTGACAAAAACATATCCAAAAGCAATCAGTCTTCTATAAGCTAGCTATTAGGCTGCAAATGACCTTTTCTTCAACAGAAGGTGTTTAAGATGAAACATGACTATTTTACATGTTGCGTTTGGATAGAACTTCTGCTATAAGTGCTATACACTAAACCAATAATCACAATGATCAGGAACGTATTGTCAGAAAAAAAAACAAAATGAACTGAGCTTTAAGGTTGCGGCAAGAATATAGTGAAAAAAACTACTGCCCCCAAGTGGTCAAAAAGTATAAAAGAAAAATACAGTTTTAAGTTTGAGATGCATTAAGATATAGTTGATATTAGAGGCTATTATTGTAAGTTGCAAATATGAAATAGATATCTAAAAGTCAGGAATACATGATTTCTGTTGGACCTACATGGTGCAACAGTTGACATGACCACTGAAGGAGTAGAGGAAACCACTGTGGTCACAGCGACAGTGTTGGGGTTGGTGGAGGGGCTGGAGCAGGCAGAAAACACAACCGTCTGTTTCTGAGTTGGTGTGGTCAGCATAGAGGTGGAGCTCAGCTTGGACACAGCGACATTGTTGTGGGCATGAGACTTCGACAGGATGTTGGGAACAAAGTTGGCGCTGGGAGAAGTTGTCACGATGATGACCTGATCAAAGACAAGACATAAAACTTTAGCAGTGTGTAGAGAGAGGTGTCAAGGACACGTAAGAGCTGAACAAAGTGTTACTAACCTTTTGTGTGGTGGTGTTGGTGGTCTGGATAGTGGGCTTGGTGAAGGTGATTTTGACGGGCGACAGATGGGGAGGCAGCGAGTTGGCAATGCTTTGCATGATGTTACTCATCTTAGGACTTCCACCGACTGGCACCGTGATGTTCTTGGATACTGGAGGGGCCACCTTGGAAACCTCCTTCAGCATCACTGGTGACGAGCTGGATGAATTGGTCCGTCTTCGCTTGCGAGGCTTCTCGTCTTCATCCGAACAACTTACACCTGCGAGGAAAATGCAGGAGTTACTCAAAAAATTGGGAATTTAATAATTTTTACTTAAAAACTGACTTAAACCATCAACTTATTATCACAACAATCATTTCACTGATTAACTGAAACTCCAACCTAAAATAGAGTGTGAAAGTTTATAAAGAAAATCATAGGTAAACAACATTTTCAAACTCCACTTTAAATCTGATTCGCAAGTTTTTACTTCATTCTGTGAATAAAAAAAATCTCATAAATGGAAATACAAGTGTAAAGTAATTCCCAAAACATATTTGTCCATTTGTCATATTCCTTCCTAAATTAGCCTAAATCACACTCTGCTCATAAAACCTGTTAAATATGTAAGACGCATTGGTAGCAAATGCTTGTGAAATTGTCAAAACTAATGTAACAGGTCCTGGGAGACACTGTATTTGGGAAATTCACATTCCAGCCAATCTGCATTGTAGTTAAAAAAAAAAAAAAATCATGATTTTTGTGGCAAGCCTGAGCCAAGTTTCCATCAAGCCACTGGTTAAGTTATGGTTCTTAAAAACATTAAGTTTTTGATTCAAATATGATGTTCACTTGTAGTTAGAAGTTAGTCTTGTAGTATTCAAAATTTAAAGGCTGATCAGTATTTTAATACCTGAGCCAAACATTTTTTCTAAAAGGTTTGGTCAAAGTTCAATTAAATGTTTTCCAAGACATTAAAAATATTCTTGTTATGATGATATTACTAACAATAACACCTTTACCTTTTTCTCCTTTCTAAAGTAAAAATGCACTACCAAAGAGACAAAGAGAAAACAACCCTTAGTGAAATCAAATTGAACGACCTTAACTACCAGCATTTTATCACTGTATTTCATTATTATGAGACTGAACCCTTTCGCGTATTCACAAAATGCACTTAAGTCCAGTGTGCACCTCCACTGTCTCCTCAGTGGTTACCCCACAACCACTGACACTCAGTTTTGACAATGTATTCTCAGTTTAGATCAGTAAAGCCATCTAGACAGGTGACATAAACATAATGCCAGGAAATACATCTTTCTGTCATCACTCATATCCTGCACAATTGACAGTAGCACCCCATAACAATTCTGACAATGCATTTATCCACAAGAAAAAAACTGTTTCATCTGTTTTATTTTCCTCCATAACTGGTTCAAATTAGTTTTTCCTGGATTTTGCAAGATTGGAATATCAGGAGATAAATGAGAACATATTTAGACTATTGTTTATACTCACTTTTCACATAGACAGTGCTCCCACTGGGCAGGACCACCACATTGGACGAAGGGCTGGGTGGTCGCGGTGATTTTACTGTTGCTCCTACGGTTCCACTAGTCGCTGTAGCACTGGTGGAGGTGCAGGTGGTGCTAGTGTAGGAGTAACATACAACCACTGCAGGAAGGAAATAAATCAAGTCATTAAATGTCTAATCTATTTCAACACAGCCTTAGTGGCATACAAAGTGATTCCGGCCTACCTTCTTTGTTTCCCGTTTCAGCTGGCAACAGAAGTGAGGCGTTCTGATTGGCTGTAGCACTGGCAACAGCATTAGCAGTCATGGTAAAAGCTGTCTGTGGGACAAGCCTCGGCATCAAAGGAACAAGCCTTCGTCCTTCAATGGACCATTCGGACGAACTGTTGGGTCCTGACATACTGGAAATGATGTTCAAAACATTTGTCAATTTTAAATCTACAGTCATCAGTCCTGTTTACATTTGGTACAGTAAACAGACACATTTACAGTAAGACAAATTCTTCACTAAACAGATACTGTATATTTGTTTCATTTTTATCATGATTTACACTATTTTATATAAATAAATTCTAATGTACTAAGCCTTACTGGTGACCAAAGTATATAACATTTCCCTGAAAAACTATATTGATGGTTTCTCTTCCTGTCTGTTTTTTTTCCAGCAAGTGACACTGATTGTTTTTATTGTTGTGAAAGTTACTATTGCAGTGCACACTGCTCCTATAATACAGTATGGACGTGTGGAGTAAACAACACAATGTAACTCATATGACAATGATTTACTCACATTTGAAATATTTTAGAGATAACTGAGAGACTCTGGGAAGAGGCTGCAAAAGATTCTGTAACATACTGCACATGATAAAATCTAACATGGCTGGGGAGTGGATAGTTAGTGCACTTACTGATATGCTATTGTGGTGAGGCGTTCATCGTTGACTGCCCTGCGGACTTCTGCACGATGGCGTTCTGTTGAGATACTGGGAGGATGAGGGGGGTGGGTGGACATAAGGGAACAGCAGATCTTTAAATAACTTGTGTGTAGAATGGGAGAGAGTCCTTCTCTTAGTCATCTGAGCTCTTAAAATATGCACTGGACAGTTACCCAAGGATTTTAGTGAGCTCTCCCAGAAGATCCTTCTTGTCCTTTGTCAGATCTCCTTGGGCTCGGAGGGCACTAATAACACCAGCGTAAGCCTCCAGCTCTGTGAATAAAATCACAACATATCAACACTGCACCATCTGAAGTTTCTGATTGACTGAACACACCTGAACCAGGTTAATAGCATTGATAAGGCATGAATAGTTGGAAAACAAGCAGGGCAGTGGATCTTGAGGATAAGGCTTGGGAACTGCTGGCATATAGAACATGACTTGACTTTAGATCAGCTCAAACAACAATTTCTTGCCCCAACGTAGCTGCTGCTGATATGCTAATCGTCCAATATTTCCTTTTTATTCCACAAACTTACCCAGTTTACGAAGAATTCTTTTGCACTCATCCCTGCCCAAGTCAAGGATGGTGGGCCACACGACCGGCATGGTACCAGTCAGCACCGGTTTCTCAAGCTGAATCATGGGCTAAGCAGAGAGTCAAAAATTACATAGGTTAAGATCACATCTCCCATAAACCATGCTCCATACTCCTGCCAGCTGATGACCCTATTAAGCACTCATCCTATGAGACAGAGCAGCAGATGAAAATAATCATGTTGGGCAACATGCAGCAGAAAAGATGATACTATAAGAGAAGCATACACATGTTGAATTTAATCTTATTGCTCATAAAGAAACTTTTCTGTCAGAAACTGTATACAATACAGATAAAAGACTAAAAGGTACCTTTCTGAGATGTTATTAATGTTATGCGAAGAGCAGTGCAAACAAATAATGTTTTGCATTGGGGATGGGTCTGTTATTGTTGTCAAGTCATGTCGTACTATTACATAAATTTGGGAAAGTTGGGATAACACTTAAGGCCAAACCAGCTAAATTAGTCACTTTTTGATGTTGCTGCAATAATAAGTGAAATGACAGAAATATGAGCTAGTAATCAAATTACTTTTTAAGAAATTCCCAGTTTCAGTTTCACAAATGTGAATATCTGGTTTCAGTATTGTAAGTACTCGATTTGTATGAGTTTTACACAGTTTATCAGACTTACTGATTTACAAACAGTAACAACAACATAAATATGAACAGACTTGACAAATTAAGTTTAATTGTGTGTAATGATACAAATGATTTAAAGAGCAAGTCTAAGAGACAATTGGCTAAAAGTTTGTCAGCATACACATTATAATCCACCAGTTCCCAATATATTGCAATGAAGTTTTGGCTTTTTAATAGTTTACACTGACAGTACCGCCCACCGCTAACTGCGGGAGAAAAGGCCAACCACACAAATATTTGGATTTAGTTTAGCTCAAATGCTGCTCAGAGAACAGTCCATGTTGCTTTAACAACGGAAGGTGCTAACAACTGCTGCATTTGTGTCCCCACAGTTTTTAAACATTTAAGGACAAGCTAAGAAACGTGTCTTTTATATTTTCGGGGGAAAACTCAGTAAATGCATCGGGAAACGACACGTACTGTTAGATGTGCTTTCATCAAATGGTGCATTACCACAAATTATAACGCTAAAATACACACCAATAAATGTCCAGTGCATAGTGAAACATCTTGGCGTGGTCCTCCACAAGAGTAAAATCATATTTTGATTTAACGTTATTGGAAATCTTTGCAATGGATGATGTTAGCTTAGCTAGTTAGCTAGCGCTAGCCATTCCTATGAGCCAAAGAAATGTCTTACCATCCGTTAGCAGAGCAACTTCAGGGCCTTAGTAAATCCCACGTCCAAACATACATGGCTGAGCATAAAGCATATAACCGAGCAACCGCATCCCGTAGTGATTTTTAAATAAGAAAACAAAAGCTAAACCGCTACAATGGTCCAATCTCCATAAAATGAACCAATGTTTATGTTGTCTGCTAGCTAGCTGCGGACAGTCTCCGCCTCCTTCTTCTTCTTCTTCTTCTTCTTGCTCTTTTTCTTTTTAGTGTTTTATGGCGGTGGGTGAACAACGAAGTGGTGCATTACTGCCACCAACAGGAAGGGAGTGTAAATCAACACTGTAACTTTTTGCTGGTATCTAAAATATTAAATATTAAAACAATTAATTAATTAAAAAATGTAGTACTGTCGCGTTGAAGGAGACCAGTTCACAACCATTTATAGTGACAAAGAAAACTAAGTTTTATATTTGTATTAGGCAGGTAGGTCTTTAACTACTAGTCAAAAGTTTGGACACCTTCTTCTTTAGTGGTTTTCTATATTATTTATTACTTCTATTATGTTCAACAAAAATGTGTTGAATAACCCAGAATATATATATTATATTTAATTATATTTTTGATTGTCCAAAGCAGCTACATTTGGCTCTGACACACTCACTGATCAGATTCACAAAGTTAATCACCTGGAATGGTTTTAAACCGGCTTGTCAAGAGTTAATCTGTGACGTTTTTCACAACAAAAGTCGCTGTTAGACGTACAGAGGGTGAACAGACGGTTCCTGAATAATATGGTTCCCTGTGAAGCATGGAGGAGGAGGAGGTGTGATGGCGTGTTGGTAACACTGTTGATGACATAGTCAAAATAGAGGGCAGACTTCACCAGCATGGTGGTTTGCACTTACTGGGACAAACATATGTTTGCCAACAGTGACTAATATGAAGCTGACTGAGAGAAGGGTGTGCAAAGCCGTCATCAAAGCAAAAGGTGGCTACTATGAAGAATCAAAAATATAAGACATAGTCCGGGTTGTTTAACCCTTTTTTTTGTTTACTACATGGATTCAGTATTAATGTACAATGTTGGAAATGAGAGAAAATAAAGATAAACACTCAAAGAGAAGGTGTGTCCAGATAGAAAGATGGAAGAATGAAAAAGACTGAGAGATCAGGGTAACAAGAAACTAGAGAGAAGGAGAGACAGGAGGACGTAGAGGCTGGTGAGTCTGCCACTGTATTTTAACTAATGATTATTTCATTTTCTTCTATATTTTTCTTGCCACCATTAGTTTTGGTACATAAGGTTACCTGTCTCTTTTACTAAAACAAAAACTAGTGGTAATAACATAGTGGAAATGTTCAAAAACATTGCATTTGTGGGGAACTATTTTTTATTATATTTTTGCTCTAGATTAGTGGTTTAGTGAGTATTTAGGGCAGCAGAGATCTGTATGTGGCTTTGAGTAACAGTAAACTATAGTTTCCTCATAATCAAGAAGCATGTCATCTAGCTGAGTCGCACAATTGCACATGCTGAGGATCTTCATAATTTGGGGCTTCTTTATTTGCTCTTGTCACACCTGCCGGACGGTAGGAGGGTGACCACGAGGCGGTGGCTTCGTGATGCTGAGTGTCCTGCCTGTGCACCGCTGTAGCCCTTCACTTAACTCATCACCCATGCAAGTTCGAGATGTTCCAACATGTTGTCATGACATCAGTTTCATTAAGTCGCAGTCAAATATTAATTTTGGGGAACAAACCAGGTAACAAATGCAACCCAGATCCCCACTTGAACTTAAACCACTAAGCTGTTAAGCCCAAAAGATTGAAACCCATTAGTTTATTTAGTATGTGATATCCTAAAATAACATGTTAGTAAGTCTGTTAGATGTAGTGGAGTGGAAAGTACACTGTTCACTCTACAGTAGTAGTACTCACATCAAGTACAGTTTTTGTTGTGTTGAACATGTATGTGCATATGTGTAGCCTATATTCTGATAATCACAGATCGTTTATGTTTTGCTGTTGATCAAAATACTGCAGCA
>OMLM01015167.1:6125-36726 GCA_900302695.1 Helostoma temminkii | reverse complement strand
AGGGAGGGAGGCGTTACTCATGACGTCAATAAGTGACAGGCAGTGCCCCCTCCTCCTCCTCCTAACATGTGACTGCTTCCTCTTCTCTTTCTTTCATGCAGCGTCTACCTCTCCCGCTCACTTTTACACATGCTTACTATGGTTTTTCTGCTTTTTTTTCCTGTTTGGATATTTTTTCTAGCATCCAAATGTTTTTTAGAAATACACAATAATCGTGATTTTCTTCCTTCCTTCACATTTCTACCTTATTTGTCAACTAAAACGTGTCCAACATTACATTTTTATGTTTACAGTGACTTTACCTACTGACTTTATAGTGTTTTTTACATATATTTGGCTTTTGAAATATGCACTCTTGAAGTTATTGTCACTCACTCACCACTACATGCTAATGTAATAAGTCAGTGGCTCACTGATGCTTTACTCTTTGCTATAAATATACAGCACTTAGACAAATATGCAGCATTCAGTAGAACATGTCATAGATGTATCTGGTGAACATACACAGTTGCTTTTATCATTGATATATACATTTGAAAAGAAAGTGCATCATATCATCAGAATCATTTGTGCTATAACTTTTTTTAGGTGGTTACTTTGCCAAAAATTTAGGTCAACCGTTGTTGCTTGGGTCTGCAATGAATAAGTGAAAGTGAAAGATCGGATAACATAGACGTGTTTCTGGGTTACTGTCTCATGGATGACAGCTTCAGCTCAAAAATAGGTTATAGCTTATAGAGACATTCTGCTAACAAACTAAACAGTAGGCTCACTGAGCAGAGGTGTTAAAGTGCAAATCAAAATGTAAGGCCTATATTTTGCATTTAAATTTAATAAAAAAAATAAAAATACTATATACTAAAATACTTTCTTTTTTTGGACTTGTTAAAAGGCTGTACTGGAGTGCAGTTCGTCTCCCAGACCTATTTCAGTGCTAATCATTGACCAGGTGTTCAGGGCCGATCTTGGTCCGTTCAGGGGATTGACTCTGGGAAGATCAGTCCGGCTTAACGTCAGTCACCACATCCTGCTGGAACAGGACACAACCAGCCACAGGGCACATGCTAGTAAAATATTAGCTGTGGCTCATCTAGTCTGCTCTGCTGCTCGGTGTGGCAAGTTAGCTACCTTTCTGTTTGGGAGAACATCTCATGTACATTCAAAGAACATGATAAAATATAAAATATGGAATCTCTCATTTTCCATTAAACTTTGTCAAGTGTATGTTGACATAAAAGTAGCTGCACCAGCTTTCCTTATAAGTTTTATTCCAAGAGTTCATCCATAGTAATCCCACTCTGCTGTTGCAATAATTGACAAGTTCTGGGATTTAAGAACTAATTTACTTTGGACACCAATTACAGAACCACTTAGTTGGAAGAGTTGGTCAAAAAACCTCAAATGACAGAGCAGTTCTGGATGGATGAATAAAACCCTTCAAGAACACCTTGTTTCTAACATCAACAAACTCCTTATGGCCCCACATTCTGTGTTAATATCAAATAGATGATTCTCGTTTAAGCTCAACTGTTTAGTAGGTAAAACATTAATTGCATCCTTGAAACAACACCTACACATAGCAAATGGAAAACCTAATAAAGCTTAAAGCCATTACCGTGCTGCCGTGTCACCCTATAGAGCCTGTTTACTGTCAGTCAGCACTTTATCATATAACCATGAGGCCTCTGTGTGTGTGCTCCTGTACATCAAGCTGTCTACTCACATCTCTGCCTATCAGGTGATCCTATCCAATTCAAACAGTCCCTCACTGACCACATTCAGCTTGATAGCAGGATTAAGGTTGAATGTGTGATTCCACAGGGATATACAGACATCGTTTTGTTATCCATTATGAAATCTTTTGCTGTAAAAGTCATAATTTGTGCATCATTTTTCTGTAAATCTAAAATGACCTAACCGTAATTCACGTGGGACCACCTGGGAAAGCAGGTATAAAGAAAAACCTCAAACATACAAAAAATAATTGAATAGCTTTACAAGCAGTGGAAAGTCAAGTGCAGAAAAGCAGCATCCATCCAAAGATGGAAAAAAAAAACAAATCTCGTGTGATTTACTGTATGTAGCAGCACCTTCGGGCTGATGAAGAGTGGGAAAAAGTGGCCAAGAATAGACATATTAACGGAACAGATCACATTTACATCTATTCTTAGTGTTTAGGTTACTGTTCTTTATGTAGACTAACAAATCAGATTTAAATTGAAGAGGGATAGAGAGGAGTGAAGGATCCAGACAGCCAGGTGTATAAATAACAAGGCTTTGAAGTTGCACCCAAGAGTGATGGATGCAGGTGTTATTGGCACCGACTGGGGTTTGCACTGTGCCAGGGATCGACAAACAAAAGGGCTCTCTGTGCCTAGTTTTTACGCCGTCTCTGTCCACAGATATCGGATTTTTGTTGTGATGTTCCTGCATCGTTCTCTGTTTCATCCTCAATTTGTGTCTTTATCTTTCTCTCTGCTTCTGTTTTTTCTGAATCGTGATGTGGAGTTCTGCAGTGCAATGGATTCAGCTTGCAACCCTACAGTGACTCACCTGTCCCTTCTGTCACTGTGTACTGGACACACACACACACAGATACACACAAGCATTGTGAGATACATCATGTGTAAGGATGCACATATAAGCGTGGGCTTCACTTACATGTTTAGACACAGATACGTTTTGTACTTCAAGGATGCAGCTGGTGCTGCTATGTTTCTGATCCCACATATAAAACTGATCTCACCAATACTGCAGCCTAGTGTGTGCAAACCAGAGGGTCACAGTGGTGAGAACAAAGTGTTCCCCTGACTTCAATGTGAGAGTGTAAGATAAGAAAATGTACATGAAGGATTATTTTTGAAGCATTTTGACATCATACTGTATATATTGTGTCTTCTACATGGGTGCGTTTGTGTGTGTGTGTGTGTGTGTGTGTGTGAATGCATCAGGATCTGGGAATATGGCTGCTTCCTCCCAAATCCCTCTGAGGTTCATAAGGCATCCGGATTAGACTCTGACCCCCCCAAGGGGCCTCTGCGAGCGCCTGTAGACAGTAATCATAACCTGCATGTGTGTATGTATGTTCCCGTGTGGCACATGTTGGAGTGTGCTGTTGCTAGCGAACATGCTAGCGCAGGCAGGTGAGGGGTCTCTCAATAATTAATTGCATGGTGATTCGTCAGCTGCTCACTCAGACCTGCTTGCCGTTGCAGGTTACAGCTAACACTCACATAAGGGCTTCTCAGTATTCATTCAAATATTCCTCATATGAAACCAGATTTCAATAAAAAAAGGTGCCTTTAATCTATGTTTTTGCTTTGTCATAAACTTTGTGCATTCGGTGATAAACTGTGGAGCTCACACATGATATGCAGATGATCCAGATTCGTCAAGAGATTGCGACCAATAGTAGAACATTTGATTTCCACCGTGATAGTTTGTTATTTACATGTCTTAATCAGATAGCTATGTCTTTGGACTCTGTTACACAACACAGCGAGACACTGAGTGCTTGACTGCTTTAAAACCAAGGGATAAACAGGGCTAGAAAAGGCTTACTGACCAGCAGGGTTAGGGCCAAGCACAGCTACACAATACTTCTTCATTAGATCAGTTTCCACTAGCTAAGCTATATCGGGCTACACTTGATTTTGGCGCAGCCTGTCTGATGGCCAGACCATCACGGACACTTCACAGAATGTATCATAGCTTATCATGACTATCATGAATCATGTGAAAAGTTTTATTTGTTTTAGTTACACTGATATTTTAGTCTTTAATCTGACTTTAATGCTGTAACTCAGTGGAATAAATGGCAGATATCACTAGTCTCAGATCAGCACATGGACACAACAGGTCTTCATAGGCTGGAAACTGCTGCACAAATTTTCCAAACAGTTCTTTTTTTCCCCTGAGGTGGAGCAGCAGCAGAGCAGCACTCAGCCTTACAAAGTGTCCAAATCCAGCAGGAGAGAGAGACTCAACCTAGAGTATAAATTTCACCGCCACCATCTTCTCTCTGTCTCTTTCTGCACCACGGTTTTAATACAGATTATATACTTTACAGTGAGTGCTGTGATTCACTGTTATATCCCATCATCATGTTCTTTTCCTCTTTGCTTCCTCATTTTTATGGTTCTTATCTTTCTGCCACATTCAGACATTTTACAAACCACGTAGAATTTATGATTTTGGTTATTTATCATTAAATCATTCCATTTAATCTTTGCAGCGCAGTAGCTTGGTCATGTCAATGAGCCGTCTGTGAATAACCTTCTGGAAATGTTCTGTTAATGTCTTTCCGTGGCCTTAACAGAACATTTGTAACTGCCCTGTGGCCCATGGCCTTCAAAGGCCCCAACATACACAAGGCTTTTTTTATTTAGAGCTTAAATTATTTGATAATTTGATTAGTCAAATGACTAATGAGTGAATTTGCAGATATTATAATGATCTCTTAATGGTTTACGTCATTATTCCAAGTTTCCAGAAAACCTGCGTAGCAATTTGCTTCTTAATTGTTTAATAATTTGGAAAAACTGGATATTTGTAGATGTTACCGTGATTGAGGCATTAAATAGACTCATGATTACATTACAGTAATTATTAGTTGCCAGCCTCATTTGATTCGTGCAGACATGTCCTTAGCTGACCTTTACTCACAGTTTTTATCCATCACGGGGACACTTTTACTTGATTGTGTCAACGTGATTGTGTGGCTGTTTGTCATTCTGTACACACGCACACACTCACCTGCGCACATATGGCAGCTTTGTAAAACAACTGATTAAGATAGGAAGGGGTTGAAGGAGAGCCCCGGCAGCTCTGAAGGCCCAGCGGTCGCCAAGCTTACTCGATGGCCTATTTCTTTCAAGCTCTCCTCTTCCGCTACCTGATTTATCTCGGGGGAAGCCACCAGGGAAATGTCTTATTTTAAAGCCGTGTCTGTTTCTAAAATCTGACGAGATAAGAGGCAGGAGAGATGAGAGAGATGCTGATACCACAGAGGCATGTCAACATCGTCAGGCACACAGCCTGATGGTGGTCATCTATACAAGAAGTGGCATTTGGAGCACTGAAGCACTGATAATGGAGGTTGGTGGAACTGAAAAGTCGGGATGCTATACAGTGAACAGCAGGAAGATCATTGCTGTTTTAAAGTGAATTATATTACATCTAATATATTGTAATTACATTATTCAATTGCATTTTTTTAAACTGTTACTGGACGCCTATATAATGTTGGTGGATATGTATGATTGTATTGGTTTTGTATAAAACGTGTTTTATAATTAAAGGTTGAACAGTCATCTGCAGCTGTAAAAAGCTTCACCACCGTCTGCTATGGTTGAAAAATTGGACTTTGTTTCTGCTGTTGTTAAAATTTAGGCTCTGATTCTGTGTAACAGTATAATAAAAGTCAGGAGATAAATTAGAGTCGAGCGAAGGCTCAACGTGTAAATGCTGCTGCTGATATTGACTCGGGCTCTGTCACTACCCACAACGTAGGTCTCTTTCTCTCCTTGACATGGTGCCAGTGTTTTGGGGCTCGCCCCGACCTAGCCGGCAGACGGATCGAGTTGTAAAGATGTCTGGACCGTGGACAGGCAAGCACCCAAGTGCACAAATACGTCATCACTTCCAACGCTATAGAGCTCTGGACCAAAGTGGTGACACACACAAATATGCGAACACATTCTAGTAGTCTGCCAACCCAAAATGTATGTAACAGTGTGTTTTTTTTCCTTCCCAATAATCCACTGGTTCAGCAGGATTATTAAGTGATTACGTCTAGTGCTCTGCAAGGTTTGGGATTACACAGGGAACTCACACGCTTACTTTGCTGGGGTTGAAGGAGAAATGCAGCAGAAGTGTGTGTGGGTTGGACGTATGGCACACCCACAATATTTATCCTTAGTGTGATTGTAGTAATACTGTGTATTATGTAGTAGAGACAGTAGAGACAAACTGGTAGCGACAAGAAACACAAATATCCTCTGTAGTACTGAGTAACAGAAGCAGCTACGACTGCACTGATGTTACTAGTATGAATGTTTTTAAAACTGCAAGACTACTAGTAGCTGTAGGTCAGCTAGTACTCTGCAGCTGTTGTAGTAAAACTTGCAGTACTAGGAGTTGTTATACAGTATTAGCAATATAGTTGGCTTTCATTGTCAAAATTGCACAGTCCATTGCAGGAGATTAAGTCATACCAGGTACAGTGATGGTACTACTACTAGTTGTGGTGGGCTGTAGTAGTATTAATTTTAGTAGTAGTAGTAGTAGTAGTAGTAGTAGTATGTGTATAGTAGGACACAGAAACAGTTTATAGTCTCAACACAGTAATGATTGTTTTATCTCTAGTGTAGCCTATACTTCACCCTCCCCTTTGTGTGTGTGTTTATGTGTGTGTGTGTGTGTGTGTGTTTGGGCTTCCCACGGGCACTAGTGTAAATGGTGGAGGGCACATGAGGACAAAAGGACACACACTGACACGCACACAGATAACAGCGTGGCATGTAGCTGTGGCAACCAGGTGCCATGGGAAGGCAAGCACAGACTAGTATGAACATGCACTTTTACACACACACACACACACACACACACACTTTGCTAGTAACACAGCCCATCACACTGAGTACAACGTTCTTTAAAAGCCATTTGTTATTTTTAGATGTGGTCGGATAAAAGGTGCATTAATGTCTGTGTGAGCGTGCGCCACAGCAGGAAGTGTTTGTGTGTGTGTGTGTGCTTGTTATTAATTGCCGCATTAGCACAGATGTACGCTCGTCACTGTCACCTCACAAACATTTGAACAACGTGGACCTCAGGTTCAATCATAATTACTCGTAGATCTCCACAGTTAGTTTGGAAAGCTCTAACCAACTCTGATGTTACTCCCGGCCTTCAAAAAAAGAGATCAATTACAGTCCTGCAGTAACTTAGTAACTGCCAACTAATGTAATAACTCATCACAACTTAATAAATCGTCTCTGTGTAGGAGTCCAAAATCTAATAACCCTGATATTGTGATATATTCTCCAGATAATGTGATGTAATTTAGCTGATAATTCATAATGATAAACACATTAGGGTGGAGTTGGCTGCAGTGATGGGCTCAGGTGGCTCCGCTGGGCTTAGTGATGGAAAGTTTAGATGTGTACTGTGTGTTGTGTTCGAGTGTATGAGTCATGGGTGTGGGCTGTAAGCAAGCGGCAGGCTTCTACCTGCATATTGCAGAGAGTGAGAGAGGTGGGCGATGTCCATTGGGATGCATATACAAATACACTTGCACACACATATTTACTCACACACACACACACACACACACACACACACACACACACACACACACTTATCTTTCTATACTTTCTTTAAATACTATACTAACACTCATTAACCAACCCCTTAATCTTAAGCTTAAAGACACATGTTGGCATTCATGCCATATATAGCGTGTGAGTACATGTTTCCCAGTAAAACAGGGATCATCCCTATTTCCAACTAGTAACTTTCCACTGTGACTTCTCTGCCCAGCATTCGCTTGTGTTCTTATTTCTTCTTCTTCCGTGATATATCCCATCTTGCTTTCCTCTCTCTCTCTCTCTCTCTCTCTGTTCATCTCTCCCTCTGGCTCTCTTGCTCATTGACCTACTTCCCAAAGGCTGCTCATGCTTGTGTGATCACAGTGCTCAGTGCTACACTTATATGGAATTACACACAAACATGCACACTACACGTGAATACGGGACCACTTGTGCACACTGTACATATTTTTCTGCTTTACTGCTACACACATAAACATTCACACTGGTGTTAATTCACTACTTACGTTGTCATGTGTAGTGAGTTTCTCCACTTTTGCTCTCATTCATCGTTTCCCTCTTACACGCCAACGTGGGGGTGAGTTTGACAGAAAGAATGTCACTACTATGATGTAACATGGATACTGTGCCAGATTCCTTCATGATGACTGTCTTGCTAAGTGCTCAAACATGTGTGCACCTGCAGCTATCATTTATGTGTGTGTGTGAGAGATGTATTTGTTTTGTGTGTTTGCTTGGGTAGGTGTTTAGTTGTGTATATGTGTGCAGTTTGGTGCGTTTCCTTCTTGCACTGAATGTTAATGGAGGAGCTCGACAGCTGTCTGAACACTGCGGACTGGAACAGCTTGTCCTGGATTTATTGTCTACTCACTGTAGGAATTCTTCCTGTGTTTACTCTGCATTATTACCCAGAGTTCCTCTTGTAAAGGTTTATAAAAAACCTGCATTGTGGAAGCTCATATGCATTATGTTAAAAACCAGTATGGCAGTTATAAACTATTACAAAACAAGCATACCGCTTTAATTTATTATCTTGCCTTTGGGGTGGGTTTTCTTAAAATGTTCAGAAGCTGCCAACAGTTTTGGTTTCAATACCAAAACAATGGCAGCCTCCAACCATAAAGTACAAAAACTCAATGAAATGATTTTGTAGTATCAAATTTTGTCTTAAGAAGTAGCCGTAATATTACACCATGGAAATATGACATAACAAGGAATATGACATAACACATGACAAAGGCATAAAAATGCTCCCCAACTAAAGGTAATTATAAAATAAGAAAGTTACATTTAAAACTAGGAAAGATCTGATTTTAGATTAATGACAAAGACATTTTCATAAATACTTTCTTTTCACTTAATTACAACACAAGATGCACATGAGGTTGGAAACCTCCACTGAAAAACTGAATATAAATGTTTCTGCTGCTATTGCAGCTACATGTGCTGTAGCCTAGTTGCACTACTACTGCTACAACTACTACTACAGCTATTTATAACAAGACACATGGACAGCGTGCTGCTGCAGTGGTTTGCACTGGGAACCATCTGGGGTGATACTAAGAGTTTGTCATGGCGTGGGCTCCCTCTCATTGATCCAGTTTCACCTCATTGTTCAATAATAAGGTTGAATGGAGACGCTGGTTGTGTGTGTGGTACACGTCCAATACGTAGACCAGTGGAATAAATGCATCTCCTTGGCATCGTGACTGCAGGTTATTTTCTTTGCAGTGCACCTCAGGGTGAATTATAAGTCACATGAAATGAAGACATTGTAGTAAATTACATTTGTTCGGACTCATTTTTGTTTAGTCAGACCAGGCCGAATATTGATTGGTAATGCAACATTAAGCCAAACTGTTAACTCAAACTGCTCTGTTGTAAGATTTTAACAGCTGACTGGACCCATTTCCAGTGATTGCTGTGTATAGTAACTCTCCAATAAAAGGTAAATCCAGCACATCTTTTGATGATGATTAGATCATTACATCATTAGGTTAATTGGTTACTATTTTTACTGGTGTCTGTTTTTTGCTGTATAACACAGACACACCCATCTGTCAATTGCACCGGTGCGTATTTGTGTGTGGTCTGTCTTTCCCTACACACTGGTTTTTCCTGTCACCGTACACACACCTCTGCACACCTCTGCTGCGCTTCCCCCTCAGCTCGGCTCAGCTTTGTGCTTTTCTCAGCAGCGCCTGACCTCGTTTCAACTCCTTCCCTCTTTTTATTTCCCTTAGTCTTTTCACTTTTCATTTACTCTCTCTCTCCCATTCGCCCTTTGGCTGTGTCTCCCTGCCTTTTCCCGATCCCTCTCCATTTACTGTATTCATTGCTTTCACTCTTTTCTTTCTGATTCTTTATTATTATCTTTGATGTCAGCATTGCTCCCTGTCTCTCTCTCTCACTGTATTTCATGATAGTTTGGAACTGCATGGATTGAGATAGCAGTTTACTGGGACAACACACACACACACACAGTGATGGAGTACAAGTTGCCATAAATGACTGATTGGTGTTTTGTCAATCAAATGTGGGATTTAGCTTGACAGCATACGCACACATACTCTGACAGAACAAGGAGCACAAACGCTGTCAGGGGCAGGCTGAAGAGTCTGGGCATCTTCTTGGTCTGATAGCTTATCGATTCCTGTGCAGGTGATTTCAAGTGGAAGACAACTCGGGGAGGAAGGGACAACGTTGACGAAAAAGACAGAAAGGTGACGAGAGCAGGAGAGCGAATTGGTGAAGTAAAGAAAGTGAAGGATTATTTAGTCAGAGCAGGTTAAGAGACAGTCTACTTGAGTGAGATATGATTTTGAGAAAAGGAGACAATGACCTCTGATCTGTAATCTTCCTGCTATCAGTGGCATGTTGTCAGATGACACCGTAAAGGACCTAATATATAACATTTATAGAAGTGATACAAGACATTGACTGTTTATTGACACCTATTACTTTTTTAGAGTTGCTGTTACTGATTTGGCACTGAAAGAATGCGGATTTCAAAATGAAGCATTGTAAGACAGGTTTTGCCTTTTCCCGCAAAGCGCATGTGTTGACTAGCATTGTATAGCTCTGCAGTAGATATCCATGGCAATGTAGAAGCATGTTATAGCTCTCTTTAATCGTGAGAACAGTTTTTAAGCCTCTCTTTCCCTGCATAACCTTGGTCGCTCCTGCCTTTTAAACTGAACACTTTGTTTAGCCCTTCTTAGGTGTGCTACAGTAGGTGCACAGCTACCCTGACTCTCCCTGGTTGGCCTTGGATATAAATTATTGAGTATATTCTCCAGTGAACCAGGCTAAAGAAAAGTCCTGCATATCTGCTGTTGCTCCTATGTTTAAATTTAGATAAATGAATGAGTCTATTGGTGCTGCGGTGCAAATCATGCTAGTTTGAAATGCCCTGTTTAGCCCAGTTTGTCCCTATGTTAGAACACTGGGCAAATCTGTTTGATACGCACGTCAGAGTCAGACCTGCCTTCTCTCTTTTGTAACTTTTATGAGTGTGTATTACTACCACATTGTGTGGTAATATAGTATCGCCTACTAGGAAGACTGAATGATTACTCTGTGTGTGGCTGAGTGTGTGTTTGTGTCTTGGACCTATTAGAATGGCAGCTTTAGTCTCTTTCATTAGTTCCGTTGCCAGCAGCTGAATGTGGACCTGAACACCTCGGAAACCAGCGGAGAAAAGCTTTCTGGAGCTTTCTGGTCGTGTTTGTGTACCAGCATAACAGAAGGACACAGCACCAATGCAGATTGTCTGTCAGTTGTTCTGGTAAACCAGAGGACTCGATCTTAGCATTGTGTAAAAGCAGGATAGACAGCTCTCTGTGGAATTCCAGGCAGCTATATTTGAGATATTCAGCCTCATAAATAAAGTGCTGATTGTTGGAATGACTCCAGGAGAGCCAAGCTTTCTGGAGATTTAAACAAAGAAATTAGCCACAAAAGTAAAATAATGTTTTATTACTTACTTTTGTTTTCATAATTTTGCTTAATGGATCAGCTATGCATGTCATGTTTGCAGTTATTTAAACCTCACCAAAGGAAATCTCAGTGTTGATTATAGATATCTCTGCTGTACAGAAATATGGCAGAATATCTTCTGACTCCCTTTCTACTTAGACCCTCAAACTGGATAAGGAAAACATTTATATTCTATATATGTGATATACAGGTTTTCAAACAGCCATTTCTTTACTTTAACTGGAGATTAGTGACACAAGCCTGAATAGTTTCCTCTGAAGGCAAATGAACTGAGGAGTTGCCATTGGTAACAAGGGACAAGCATCCATTAAGGATTTTAATGTTATACTGCAGCTCTGCCTATTACATTAGCATTCTATAGCCATACTGTAATTGAGTGTAAATGTATCCCTGTATTAATGACAAGAGCGATGCATGTCTTACAGTAATACTGTAGTAATACTTCATTACTGGAAGTTGTTTTGTAGTAATGTTGCACAGTTGATTGACTGGAAGCAAATCTGCCTGTTTCTTCTAATATGAGAAAAATGCCACGGCTGCTGAGATGACTAACACTTGCATAACAACGTCCCACACACACACATACACACAATAATGCATGCTCCACACTTTACAGCTCAACCAACACCCACAAATTAGCAAATGTGCAGAGTGACAGTGTGTGTATCCATAATTCATCACTGTGTTGATCTTTGAGAAAGACAGAGAGAGCATTAGAATTCAGTTTGATTCAGTTCTGTTTATTTATATGGTGCCACGCCACAACAAAAGGCATCTGAAGGCACTTCACAATGTAAGGTTTAGCAATTTAACAATACAACTATATGGACTTATATAAACCCGGCAAATCCTCATTGAGCAGCACTAGGAGACAGTGGAGAGGAAAAACTCCAGCTGAGAGTGGGTGGCCATCTGCCTCGACTGGTTGAGGGTGAGAGGAGCTTAATAGCTAAAGGCTCTGTCTCTAGGAACCACAAGTAGACCTGCACTCTGAGAGTGAAGTGTTCTGCTGGGATGATATCGTACTGTGAGGTCTTTAAGATATGATTAAATTCTAGGCTAGAGATTTACTGGGAGCCAAAGGAGCAAAGCTAATGTACCAGGTTAAAAACAGGTTCAAGTGCTTTATACAATCAGATGTCTGTCTAGTTTTCTTTTGAAGCTTTTGTGCCGTATGCAGACATACACAGAACCCCTCTCTCTTCCTCTCTCTCTCTCTCTCACACACACACACACACACGCACACACACAAGGTCCTACATCAGCTTCCTGCCCCATCCTGTGTGTTATTTACTGCGACATTTTCACAGCTAACCAGCTACCTGAGCTTTGTCCAAGTGTTTCTGTGTGTGTGTGTGTGTGTGTGTGTGTGTGTGTGTGCGTGTGTGAAGGCCAGTTTGGCTTGCCAGGTGAAAGATTTGCTTCAGACATTCTGACAGGAAGGAAAAGCAGATGCTACCCAAGAGAAAAAAAAACATATAAATAAAACATATTTTCCTTTGAATGCAGGTTAGTCTGTAATATAAATCACATCAGTGTGATGAACACAGAATCATATATACCAAGAAAAATGCCTGGTTTCATCTTCTCAAGCTGCTTCTTGTTCATTTTTTTTGTTTGATTAAGGTAGGTAATGACATCCACTTGTCCTCTGATGAATTCTATTTCTGGGTTGCAGTTGTATGATAATATTCTTAGGGAACATTCACAACAGTGATAAGATTCGTGGAATTTTTTACTAGTGCGTGGAGTCTGAAATGCATGCAGGTGAAACAGTGGGTGTTAAAGGGTTAATAAATAAATGCATTCTGTTTTGTAAATGCATTTGACGTCATTATTTGCAAAAAACGCTGTGGTAGTATTTTGATTATTATATGTATAAAAGCGAAATTATCATGTGCGGAGCAAAAATAAATAAGTGCGTATGTGTATGTCTGTAGGTGTGGGCAAAATAAAAGAGCACATTGTATTTTTTTGTGTGTTTGTATATACTGCATTTAGCACTATCATTTAGTACTATCATAGCGTGGGTGGGAGTCTGGACCAGAACATAATGGCAAAATAAAAGCGTGCGTGCGTGTGTGTGCGTGTGTGGATGTGTGTGTGGAGAGGATGCAGATCTTCTGATGGGACAGCTGGGAAATTCAAAGCCTGCACATCCGCTGATAAACACACACACACACACAAACATACACACACATACACACACGTGTACTCTGGTTACTGTACTTGCCACAGCTGCAGTGACACACACAAACACACACACTTGTGTCATCAGGCTCTCAGAAGCAGCACCACTTTCCTTGGAGCTGTGTTTAGAGATAAACCAGGAGGTCAAAGGTTGTAGTACAAAGTCTATGTCTCACACTCTTTGTTTCTCTCTCTCTCTTTTCTACCTAATATGGCTTGGCTGCTGCGTGAGTTTCTCCGTCACGTGTGTTGCAGTCTAGCGGCGGGGCCACACACACTCTTTTACACCGAGTTCACTGTCAGACTTCAAACGCACTGTGGTTCTTGTTACTCCAGGGGTTGCTGCATTGTGTTAAAGCCGCTTGTTTGGTTTTGTGTATTTGCACGTGTTATTGAAAGAGATAATCTCTGTCTTCGACACTCTGTGGAACCAAAATCTCTAAGATCTTCTCGGATCGTCTGTTGATTCATCAATATTTCTGCTGATATTTTGGCATCGTTTGCTTCTCCCCTCCTCTCCTCTCTTCTCATATCTGATATCAGCCTACAATTTCTTCCTTATGTACATTGTTTTCAGACTTTCTCCTCCTCCTTTGATTATGCGTGCAAACATGCGTGTTTGTTTGTTTTGAGGCAAATTCCATATATTTTACTTTCAGTAAAATTAGTGAAATGCGTCTTTTAATGTTGGTGCAGCTATAAAAGTGTCTTCAGATTGAAAATACCGTGGCAATTAAAAATCAATGGAAAAGCTAAGTGAGCCACTTTGACCTAAAGCAAATCTATTTCTGTGCTGTTTTGTACAAAAACTGGAAGCCCTTGATATCAAAACAGCTTCAGATAGTATTCAGACGCCCCCACATTTTGCACAGTTTTATTGTGTGGAACACTTGTGAGTAGTTAAAGTAGTAATAAGCTTCTGATTGACTGATCCAGTTGGAAAAGGAGCAGAAGAGCAGAAATACTCAGCCCTGATCAAGAATGATGATGAAGGGAAAGATAAGGACAAAAGGAGAAAAGAAGAAAGAAAAGAGGAGAAGTAAATTCAAGAGAAAGGGGTTTAGCAGCATTTCTCATCCCTGTAATGACACAAAATGCTGGTAAACTGAAAGAGTGTATCTAGGACAGATTAGACATTTTCTCGTGCTGAAAAAAATGTTTCAGCAGCTCTAATATACTGCATGTGTGTGTGTTTAATGCATGAGAAGGATACAGCTTATGACAGTGTATGTGTGTGTGTGTGTGTGTGTGTGTGTGTGTGTGTGTGTGAGCTGCCTCTGTGATGATGTGTCACTCCCGGCATCCCTCATTCTGCTCAAGGACAGTGGCCGTGATTGCACTGGCCACCCTCCACTGCCTCTGTGTGTGTGAGTTATTGTGTGATAAGGTGTTTGTGTGCATGTATAAATAATCCCGTGTCTGTGCATGATGTGTTGGCGAGTGTAGTGGTGTCCTTGTATATTTGGTTAGGTGCATTTCTGTAAAGCAGTGCCAGGTTGCTGGTGGTGAGGGGGTACTCAGTGGAGGGCAAAGGTGCCTTGGGTTCAAAGATATATGAGCTCATTGCTCATTTTATACAGGCTTGTGTGCTTGTGCACATTTGAAGATGTACACCTGTCATCACAGTGGAGGTGGGAGGTCTGATACTTGATCATAGCAGCAACCGATACGCGGCTCATTGCCAGCTTGTATGACTCTCTGAGCATGCCGACAGTGTGTGTTTTTCTGTCATGCATGTGCCTCCGTGTATAGCTGTGGCACTGATCTGCTTGTGGCTTATTTCTGTGACAGACCTGTCTTAAAAAAACTCCCAAATACAATCTAATTTATGGACACATTGCATTTTTGTCTTTCTGTTCATCTTTCATATAGTCCATAAGATTCCATAAGAAAAAAGATTCCAGTTTGTGCAGCTGAACGGCTGCAGCAGTGAAATAACTTCTGTAGAGTTTTCAGTTGTTTACACTGTCTGTCGTGTAAAATGATATTGGCCTCATTCAGTCAACCTATGCTACTATTATTTGAAAAGTACTATACATTGCTTGTACTTTCCTGTTCGAAGTTATATCTAGGTGTATAAACCACTTATTTCTAATGTAGGTTATTTCTTGTATCATAAGTTACATGTGTACTGACTGTTTTTCTATTTCCTGACAGTATTCCCTAAAATGCCTTGTCAAGATTCAAATGGGTTTCACATTGTGAACCTACTGCAAACTTTTTTGTGTTTGTTTTTACCCCTACAGTGCATATACCCCTTCTTTGACTGTGTGCAACTTGTGTGTTTGTCCCGATGCTGCTCTCCTGACAGGTCCCCTGTGAAACAGTTTATTAGTGATCTTGGAAGCTCTAACCTTTTTGAAAGTATGGTAAACCAGGAACACAGCGTTAGCTTTGCCCTGACAAAAATCTCAAGCTGGAGCTGCCAGTGTTCTTCTAAAATAACCGTTGGAGCCATCACAACCATCCCAAGCGTTATAGAGCGTGTGTTATTTTGCCTGACTGACGTGCCCTTTAGCAAGGCGCTTGGTGACCAACTGTTTCATACCCGGAGCAGTGTGTGATAGTGCTGTGTGTTCTCAGCGAGCTTTTACAGCAAGTATTTTTGTCTGTCCATATATGCCACGTGTGCATTTTCGGTCACCTTGCCTGCTTCTAAGATGGGTTAAATGAGGTCAAAGGTCAAGGCTTTTCAAGTTCTGTATATACCATGGTCATGCACGGTTGTCTGCCTGCGTGCTGTTGACCTCAGTTTGTGTGCTGTTCAGCTGGCTCAGCAGTAAAACATTCTGTACATTGATCTGTTAATACCTGCAGAAGATTTGCAGGTTCTGTAGGACCAGCTGCAGAACCTGGGCTGCATTTGCTGGCACTTCTCCGCACATGGACATACACTTGAAAGCACACGCAGACAACACATTAGTAGTTAAATACTTCATGTGCATTTGTGCTAGTGCTTGTGTGCGACTTATATATCCTATTCTGTGTCGGTGTTGCCGTGCTTGGTGTTCCTAGATGACGACCTACAAAGCTGCTGTAATTTGCATGCTTGTGAGGTCACACTTTGTATGTGTAAGTGAGGTGTGCCACAGGACAAAGTGCTCTTGGTATGGTGCATATCATGGTACAACCTGATCAAAGTGAAAGCAGATGAAGCATTTTATTTTCAGCTGCCCTAAAGCTATTTCACTCACTTGTGTTTGACTTGACTTTATCTCACCTCTGTGTGGAACTTGTCAGAATCCATATTGACGGTGTGAGTCGTTGCTAGAGGAGATGCCAGCATCTCTGAATAGCTAGTATGTAAGCTCAGGCTTCTCTGAACCACTATACTTCTTCTGGTTTGCCTGCTTTGGATTATTTTGCAGCTTTGAGGGAGTCAGAGGGTGATCTAAGGCTGCACTGCAGTGCTTTTGAAGCTGTCAGGATGCTTTAAACCTCCCACGTCTTAATGTTGTTGTTGATCTTATTTCACCGCTGCATAAGAGCAGCAGCTAAATGTCTGATTAAAATTATCTTGACTGAAATTGGATGTTAATTGAGAATGTTGTTCTCATACAGAGTAACAGCCCATTTCATTGGTTTTACATCCACATTTTGCCCAGTTATAATCTGCACTCGTTATGCTACTGGATGCTTAATTTTACCCTAAGGTGATTCTTAGCATACTACCTCAATTAACAAATGATTTCGAAGCATGAACTGTTTTTTACTGTCACAACATTTCCTACATTTGCCATATTAGGGAGGATTGTATTGCAAGTCTATATTACCAGTGTCTTAACACCATACTAGGCTTTTTCAGTAGGTGAGTTATGTGCTTATGTTGGCCAATCACTGTATTCTGAACCCTAGGGAAGAGAAACACTTTCTTAGCCGTCAGACCTTGGTTAAATAAATAGAGTCTTTCATTAAAAATGGTTTCAAATAAAGGCTGTGATGCATTTGATGAACACCTGGTTTAGACTTGAAATAACTGCATGGTAGGAAACTGCCTCATTTGAGATCTGAAAACATTCAGGAGTCTCCAGAAAACATTTCCCCAGCACCACAAAACAACATTTACAGTTACTAAATATGCAGACAATGGTGGCAAAAGTCTTTATTTTCAGTCTTTGCTGATCAGATACCCAGGAATAGCTCTACTGAAGTGAGGAGACACTGATGATAAAAATAACAGTGGAGTATGATGAACATTCTGAATCTGAGATTTATAATGTGAAAGCAACTAAACTGGGACCATAAAGTATTAAGCAATTGAACCTATAAGAATCTAAATCGAGTGGATTTTACATTAGATCGTAGACTCCACAGAGCAAAACACTGAAAAATTGCAAATATGTGAAATGAAAATTGTTAAATTGGAGTCAACTTTTTATGTTAGTGACTATGGCTTATGTTTACAGGGAGATGTCTCCATCAATCGGTTAAATGTGTGATATATAGACACAACATGCTTACCAATTTAGTGCAGTTTTAAATTTTCTGCCCTAAATTCTGATTTATTTTGACTGCCTGTAGCATGACATAGAAGCACACGCCTTTTACTTCAAATTATGTTGGGAAATAAATTGTCTATTTGAAGCTTTAACACTGGTTTCAAAGTTGGCCTTCAAAACCCATATACTGTAGGTTGAGCCATGAAGTGCAGCTTCACCCATTGATGTCAAGCTTACAAATAAAGGAGACTGAGAGGAGCCGAAGTTCATGCTGAATTCTGACACATCTTGTGTAGTACTGTTTCTTCAGTTTGATACTTTTACACTTACAGGTACTGCAGGCAGCTCTGCAGAGAGCAGAGGTGAGGCAGGATCCATCGAGCCAGCTGCATATTATATTTATAGCAGCACTGTTTCCATGCCACACTCTTACATGTTGTACTGCAGCAGCATATGCTGCATCCACCGCCACCATTTGTCCTTCAGGCAGGAGCTGTGTGACCTCCATGACTGGTGCACATCAGCAGATATAGACAGGATAGAAGGGAAGGAGGAGATGGAGTAACTAGAGGACAAAAGGGCAGAGGAGGATGTGGAGAGTAAAGGGGAGAAATGTTGAAAGGGGGAGTGAAAAAAGGGAGCAGAGAAGAGTGAAGGAGGTGGAAAAAGTGGCAGATGAGGATGTGAGAGGTAAAGAAGGTAAAGTGGAGAGAGGGAAATGGGAGGAAGGGGTCAACAGCAAAAGGGTTTAAGACGAAGAAAGAAAGGACACGAAAGAGGGGGAGTTGACACAGGGATTCAGGTGTTAGATCAGGGAAGGGGAGGAAAAGATTAATTAGAAGAAAGGAAGATGGGGGAGGTAAAGAAGTGGAGGCAGGAATGTACTGGATCTGGAAGACAGGAAAGAAAACATGGGAAACAAACAGCAGAGAATAATGAGAAAAGCAAGACGAGGAGATTTGGGGTAAAATCAGAAGAGTTGGGATGTAAAAGAGAAAATGAAAGGCGACAGGAGAGGGGTGAGGAAAAAAGAAGAGATGAGTGTGAGAGGAAAGGAAAGACAGGAGGAGAGGGTAAGAAGAGGAATTAGTGGATGCGTAATGCATCACTTAATGCATATACTTCCTCTTCTTCTTCTTCTCCTTCTTCTTCTATGAGCAGTGGATGTGAAAGTCTGCATTTACATGCAAACTAAGCTCAGCTGTTAAGCCACGGGCCTCAGAAACCAACCCTCTCTCTTTCTTTCACACGTTGAGTCTCCATGTGGGCGACTCAGTGTGGGTCATATGAGGACGACACAGCCTGTCAGTGTCTTCCTATTCTTGTTGTTCTGCGTCTCTTTGGCTGCCGAAGTAGAGACGATTCACAGGTCTGAATAAGAGGGGAGATAATTAATAGTGTCTATGCGTGTGTGTTTATGTGCGTGGGGGCCAGTTCGGCAACACGGAGCGTCTCCACGGAGATGCAGGAGGAGGGAGAAGCGGCCAACATGGTGTAGTAAACCCAAGAAATGTGTTGTGTGTTTCACAATGCGAGTGTGTGAACTGTGCGTGTGTGTGTGTTTGCTGGAGGGGGGGGCTTCAAAGCCAACCCTTTACCTGCTTGTTTGTTGCCTAGTAACTATAGCCATGCGTCCTTCTGGAAGGATGCAGAGATGCGTGGTCACAGGTAGCCCAGGTGTGTTTGAGCAAACAAGGATTATTAACATGCCAAAGTGAGCGGGGGGTTATGTTACAGCAGTAATTAATGGTCACACCATTGTCATTTCTTATTCAGTTTTATTCCTTCCTGCTTCAACACCTTTCCTTCCTTCTTTCCTTCCTTCCTTCCTTCCTTCCTTCTTTCATCTTGCATTTTCCTCTTTCAGGATTTGAGGTTTACTCTTGTGTGTTTAACCTAAAGTCTATTTGAACAGTGTTTAAATAGAACCACACTGTGACTTTGGGGTTTCATTCAGCTCAGCCTCGCTGATGAAATAAATCACTCTCTGGCTTTTAGTCTGAGATTTAGTTTGATAAGGTTACATTTTTGCAAGCTACTGACAGTACTGGACTTTACTCCATTTATAGCTGCAGTAGTGAGAAAAGTTGCAATATCCTGGTTTTCTGCATAAATTAGTCACAAAATGTCATCTGATCCTAAAAGTCACAAATATCATAAAACACAATATTCATAAGACGATAAAACACAAACAGTCGTGATCTGTCATGGCTTTATTGAACACAACCGTGACAGCCGCACCTACATTGGAAATATTTCTTGTTGGTATTGACATGTGAAGATCAGATCATATTTTATGACCAGTTTATGCAGAAAACCAGGAAAGTGTGAACATTAAAGTTTAGTAGTTGCTTTAATATACAGTTTCTACACTACACATACAGATCCATTAGTTAACTCAAAAGGAAGCTTGTCTTGTTTGACAAAATCATGTTTGTTTGTCACTGTGGATAATTTTGTCACTTTATTAGAAGATTGTTTTGACTCTTTGTAACTGATGAATTAATTATCTTCATGAAACTAGAGCCCAGCCTTTTTTAAGCCTAAATTCTCAAACACCTCCAATCACTGAACTGCTACATTATATCAGAAAGTACTTTCTGATAAACTTACTTAATTGGTAGTAATTCTTAATTTGCACTCACAGGCTCACATTCAGTATAGAAAACCAGATAAACTGTCATTTGGAATGAAAGTATTGTTGTTACTTGAGTGTTTTTGTCCCAGAACCATTTGAAATAACTACCTGAGGTGAAACACTGAATGACTGTTGTCCAGCTTAGCTTGCCATGGTAACACAGGTTGTTGAAATGTTGATTTACAATCCAAATTACTGAGAGAAGGTTTTTTTTCTTCTGTTAATTAGAAACAAAAACCAGACTGAATTGAGGAGAAAATTTGGTTGTTAAAAACCTACTAATCACAACAGTCATGATTTTCACTGAGATGCTCCATGCAGGTCCACTCTGCTCTCTACAAACTAAACTATTTGCTTTTTCCCCACATGATAAGCTGTAGTAAAGATGAAGACATACAAATATCAGGTTTCCTCTGTTGATTACAGTTCACAGGATTTCACAGGTTTAACATCCTGATAATGAAGACAAATCGATAATCAAACAACAGACATTTAGCTGTTTAAAAAAAGGTTTGTGTTGGCGTCCGGCCAGCTGTGGGAATTACAGGTTGTTGGTCAGACTAATGCTGCTAGCGGACTGCGGGAGTGTGTGAAGAGGCAGAGCTGGACGGTTGTTGAGCTTTGTTAATTACATGTGTGTGCGTTTATATAACAGCACCAGAAAATTGTCAGTTTTTCACATATTTAACCACTGCAGGTATGTATTTAACAGCAGGGAACCTTTGGTGAAATTCCTCGTTGTAGTTATGTTGCTTCAAAATTTTATGTGTTTAAGAAAATGCACCACAGATTGATAAAAGCTTGCATGGGACTAAATAGCATTTGTCATGACCTCCTCTAATTAGAATATTTAAAATAGTATTTTTTTTTTTTTTACTGACAGTGACTGAACTAATAAATATATAGGCCGAAAATGAAACTTTTTATCTAGTTGGTGAGTTGGCCGGTAGCTTTTATAAGTCAAAAGACTCATTTCTTGAATGATTGAACTTACTGCCCTTCATCCAAAGTTTTAACATTGACACTGAACTGATGCAGTTTTTGCTTCTTAGTGCTGATATTGTACACATCCCTGATTCACCCAGTCACCCACCAATGACCTCAGAGTCCCAGTTTTTGTAATCTCAGATTTGCCAACGCTTACTTACAGTGGCTCAACCTTTATTCCTGTATATACTCCCCTTTACACACACACTCACACACACACACACACACACACACATAAACACACACACACACAAAAAAATCCCTGTCCACCCTTTTTTTGCTTCCGTCTAAAGCTGTAAATCTCCTACCTCATCTGAACAAGGTATCTCTGTAATCCCTTTGTATTAACTAAGAGATGCATTCTGGGATGTACATGTAAGGTTGAAACTCACAATGTGTCTCTTCGGTCTTATTAGTAGGTTCTTTTTTATGTTTACAGCTTTTACAGTACAAGTTTATTGTTGTTGTTCAGTTACTCAGTGCAGACTCTTGACCCTAAGAGCTTCTAGTGGTACAAAATAGAAGAAATCGTTTAAAATTCAAAGCATTCAGGGTAAAATAAAAGGCTTCACTCATATTAGCTCACAGTATGATTGTGGCTTGACTAGACCTGTTTGGCTTTGTTGTATAAAATAAAGGTAAGTGGATAAATCAATTCCTAGTCCTGTTTCACCAGACATGTTAAGCTCCATAGAGCTAACCTTTGTCTAACCTTTAGAAGCCTTACAGCCTAAATCAGGCTAAAGATTAGCCCTGTTTGTACTGGGTAGTGCCTTTAGCTGGAATCAGGCTTGTTAGTAAGCCTTACGGGACTCACCCAGGCTAAAGAGTGGCCCTACATACAACAGCTACGGCCTAAAATGTGCTACAACCATGAATAAAATGAGTGTGTGTCCTCAGTGTGTTCACTCTGACTTCCTGACAGCCAGGCTCTGTGCTCATTGAGAGCAATGCTGCTGAGGGACGTTGCTTGAAAAAGTTGCTGGTGTGTAGTTGCCTTGTGAGCAGATGGCTCAGCCGTCTGTCTCCACATTAGCAAGTTACTGATGAGATGAGTCAGTTAACACACACACACACGCTCTTCCCACGCCATGCCTGTGTGTGTATTCTGTCATGCTCATGTATGACCAGTGAGTCTGCAGTTGTCTCTTCCCCAGTGTGTTTATGTATGTGCGCATATTCGTGTGCATATACAGTATATGTCTATACAGTACGTGTGCGCATTACTGCTCACATGCTGGTCTGCTTCCTGTGAGACAGCGGGGAACATTGCTGACTCACTATCAACCACAACACACACACACACACACACACACACACACACACACACACACACACACACACATGCACATGTCTCACTAAAGTTGTGTGGACACTCATAGACATATTGCATTCCCCTAGCTCCTTATCCTAACCCTAACCATCACGAGTAAATGCCTTAACCTAACCTAACCTTTGTCCTAACCCTGACCAAAACCTAGTCTTAACCTCGAAAATGCTCTGTAAACTTGCTGCTCACACACACTTGCAAGAATAGTATTGAAAAAAAACCATTGTCCACACAAGGAAATAAAGGCCTATACACACGCGCACACACATCTATAGACGCACACTCAATGAAATGAATAAGAATGGCTGCAATGCGAAAGCTGCTGGGGAATGCAATTGCTTTTTGTGATAGAAAATCAAAGGATTTCTGATTGAAAACCGTGTCTTTTGGACAACAATCAAACTCTAGGGAAAAACACATCAGTGTGCGTCTGTGTGTGTGTGTGTGTTGAGGGGGTCTAGCCTTAAGAACTAACACTTAATAGCTAAATGGACTTGTGTACTCAGCCCCGACGCCTGGATGCGTCTCATAGACAATCCACTGCTCTTATGATGCGTTTGAATGATTCACAGAGTACAAAATAAATTTGTGATGGATGGAAATGCAGAAATTTGAGCAGGAGTGGAGAATCTAACACTCAACACATAGTCGGAGACGAGACGGATGATTGATTCGAACTCCAGGGTGCATTGATTGAGCGCCCACTGTGTTCTGGATTGTGGATTTTGTGACTTATACTTGAGTTATTCGTTGGTTTATTCGCCACCAGTTTTTTTGTATTTGTCTGATTTTTAAGTTGGCATCTGCCTGTACTACATAAAGTGAACATTGTTAGGACATACAGTGAGCAGAGAGGGTTTTTTTGTTTGAGTAAGAGGTAATGAGACCACAGTTGAGACACAGTGTCTCATACTTGCATCAGCTGTAGTGGTTCCTTCAACAACAAAAAAAAAAGTTTTGAAGAAATGTCCAGGCAATGATATCCTACTATTGAAAGTAATAATTTCTTTATCAGTGCTTCCACTAAATAACTGTTAATTAACCTTAAAATATAATTTATACAAAAACAGAAATATAAAAATTTAAGAAGTGCTTTTATGGAGACTTGCATGCAGTGACTCTTTCTTAGCAGGTGGTGACTGGGCAATGACAACACTTCAGGGCTCCAGTCTTTATGCTAAGCTAATCCAATCATCGCCTGGTCCTAACTCCCTGCTGAATTGAGCGATAAGAGTGAAATTAATCTCCTTATCTGACTCTTGGCAAGAAAGCAAAAACATATCTCCCAAAATGCCAGTACTGTCCTTGTTTTTATGACTGTGTGTTCAGTGTTTAAAGTGAACACCACAGTGAACTATAGCTTTAGGGTGCATCCATGCAACTGTGAATTTCAAGTAGAGTTGTGTTTAAAATTAACCCAGAGGATTGATGATACTTGAAAAAGGCCTAAAGATGTTTTTCAATGCAAACTCACCTAAACTGAGAGCGAGTCTGACAGTGCAGACTCCTGCTCAGTCAGCCTCCCCTGGTAGTAAATCTGGAAGATGTAAATAAAGGAGAGTCAGAGGTGAGGTGCAGAGTTGCTGCTTACTGTCTGTAATGTTTTATAGTGCTGTTGTTTGTGTCAGTGGCTCCAGACGCTGCTCGCTGTGTCCCGTTAAATTGAATCTATTGCCGCTGTGCATTTATTGTAAAATTGATTGTACAGCTTTTAGGAATTCGAAAGCAGGTTTTACTATGTGTCAATGAGTAAGCTGAAGAAATGATGAAGACACATTTTTAAGGCTTGGCTATTGACATCAGCTGAAATAGCACAAGAAGCCATGTATATAAGGAGAGGGTCCGCACAGTGTAAAGAAGTGCTGAACACACAGTGAATTTGAGATGTGCATGTGTATGTGTGGGGGCCACTGGGATGTATAAGCCTTTTATTGCCTATTTATTAAAACTTTCTACAAGGCCAGGGAGGCGTGAAGATAGAAAGATGATCATGATAGAAAATGTTATTGCAGTTTTTAAAAAAAATGGCTGATGAGAAACTCCTGCTTTTCTAAATGTGCAGTTTTAGTCCTTTTTTTAGCCGGTTGCTCCGTGGTCTGGGAAACAATCCACTTTGTAGACATTTAATTGAAACAATCAACAAGCTTAATGGTTTTCAACACTACATGCTACATGCATGATAAGCGTAGAGTCAAGTATGTTAAGGTTTCATTCTGCAAGGAACGATTCTTTCCAGGTCTTACTTTGTCCAAAACATCTTGTTTGACTGGTATTTCCCCTCATGATCTCTGGGTGAAGCTGCCTGTGTCAGGGGGACACGAGAACGCTCTCCTTGATCTTTCTTTAGCTGGCTGTTAATGTAGCAGTGATTTACAGCCGAGGTCGGTTCTGATCACAGAGTAACTTTGAGCTCAGATGACATTTGCAGGACGGTGTCATGTGCATGGTCAAAGTGTGCTGTAGGACAGATCAGGTCATAACTGTTGCATTTGACACAACCGAAGCCAAGAATTATGTTTTTGTTTATGTTGTTGGTTTATTTGATTGATTGAAGTTAAAGTAGATTTAAATAATCAGTTCCATAAACAAAAAACACATCACTTCCTGTTCAGCGGACTGTCTTTCTTGGAGAAGATCTTCCAGACACTGAGTTTTCATAGCTCGTAAATGCTTTTCATTGACTGATGTGCATTGCAGGACATTTATATATATTACAGAGATGTGGATTAATGTTTTAATGGTATAGAAAAGCAGATTTTGGATGTATAATGTCTTTAAACGTGCAGAATCAGCTGGGTGGCTGCAGCTGTAATCGCTGCTGAGTGACAGCATGGCTGAGCGTGTGTGACAGCTGTGCTCATTTTTGCTGTAATACCATCTCTTCTGGGCCAAATGGCATGGATGTTTGTATCTGCTGGTGTGTGTGTGTGTGTGTTGGACATGTATGTTTGAAGCGTAGTGCTTGTGAGTTGGAATGTGTGTTTATGCTGATGATCGAATGTGTGTGTTTTTGTGTTCAGCTGGAAGGATGTGTTGTGTTGTCTTGCTCCAGGACATGTCAGCTGTAGGGATCGAACCTCTAACCCTTCTATTACTGGTCGGGCAGCCAGCTGCATCAAAATGAATAGAAGTCAATGGGAGCCAAGCGACGTGTGTCTGAGAAAAGACCACTGTCACAGCTACGCTGGCAGCCAACACCGTGTACGCTCATGTGTGTACTTGTGAGACAGAAATAGTGAGCGTTTGAGTGTGTGCAACTTGGAACAGCTGTTTCTCACTGTGTCCTTTCAACCCCAACATGCACACACACACACACAGATCCAAACACCCTGTGTAAAGGTCACAGCTCCACCCCTCCAGGCCACTCTAGAGTTTCAAAACAAACCAACCCCGCTTGCCCAGAACCTCCAGCCTTTCCCACTGCATGAGCAGCAGGGGTGTTAGGGGACACTTGCACCCCAAAACGACACACACACACACACAAACACACACCCCTTTTGGCTGGATGGTTGACCTTTCACCCAAAACGATTCCTTCTCTTCATTTTCAACTATGCATGCAAGGGAGATGATGATAATGATGATGGGTGACTTTTAAGGAAGGTAGACTTAGTCAAAGTCCTGCTGATGTTTCGAAGCCAGCCCGCCTGTCTTCCTCTCAGTACTCACTGCATTAGAGCACTTCCCTCAGGAGGAATGAAGAGGGGAGAGCGAGGGTGAGAGATGGAGACTGGCTGCAAAAGTAACTTCCATATTTAGACTCAAAGGAAGAGAGTGATCAGAAACATATCCTGTGAGAGACGGGTTTTAAAATGAGCATTGTGGGTTTTGAGGCTTTTATAAAGTGTGTAGATAAAACTCAAACCTATGTTAGTAGTCCGAGATCGGCCTGGGAGATCTGCGTACTCATCATCAGCTGATTAAGAATGTGCAGATGTTTTATGGGGATGAAATCAAAACAGCTAAAATGAGTGATTAGTTACCCAAACACTGTCACTGCCTTTCCCCTCCTTCCTCTGACTCTGTTTCACTCTCCTTCACTGGTATTGATGTTTTGAAATGAATACTTGTCAGATAGCTGGACCCTATATTTAGAACAGACACATACAGATCTGTGCACCCTCTCTGCCTTTCTCTGTCTCTTCTGTCTCTTCTCTGTGAGCCTGTGTGTTATTAGGTGCACACTGACCTTTCGGCTGTTTGTCGTGGTCCTTTAGAAAGTTCAGACGCTTAATGGTCACATCCAGGAGAACAACGGCGACCTCAAGCCAAATTAGTGTGAGCAGAGTAACTGTGAAGTCATTGCAGATTTTTCAGCCATACTGCTTGTTAAATAACCTTTTTTTACTCTGTATGAGTAATAGCCTGTTGGCTTACACCTACCGTTGAGCCCTCACTATCTACTGCTCAAGCAACTTGTTTCAGCACAATTGATAACATATAAGTGAAGTCATTATCCCATTTGTGCATATTTGAGGGGGAAAAATGAAAAGACATAGAAGGGATGTGATTTAGGTTATTGGATCTGTTCAGCTGTTATCTGCCATAATATTGGTTGCTTTGACACTTTAACAAAGATAAATAATAAGTTGCATGTCATAATGTACTGTGTTAAGTTTGTATTTATGAAGATTTATGACACACGGGTCAATCTGGGTGTTGAAATGATCTCCTGGTATGTAGTGACGACTGACTGAGATCCCAAGTTGAGTTGCTTCAGTTGGAAATGCTAAAACCTGTTGGGTATTAAAATGGAAAACTAGCAGACAGTGCAGCACTGTGGTTACAGCTCCCAGGAGAAACCAGTATTTAAAGTATTTTATTTTATATATTTTTACTTTGTTTCATTTTCATTTCAAAGCTTCACTTTCCTGTCTGCACTGTGAAATATTGTTTTTCTAATACCTTCTCAACAGTGCAATGACTGAATGAGCAGTGCCAACCAAAGAAGAGCTGAACTCCTACTAGTAAATATAAGAAAGTCTGGACACACTTAGAGTATCTTAATGGCGACCATTTTCTGTAGGCTGTAGGTTTTTCAGATTGATGAGTGGAATTTTCTTGCCTTCTAGGCAGCCATTAGTTTCCATTCATTTTATTACAGAATAAAAATCTACTTGCAGAAACTTTAAACTTTCTTGAAATAGGTAATCCATCACCATGAGCAATGCATTTTCCTTTATTACTGTCAAAGCTATTGTTGTGTGTTTATGCAGTTCGAAGCAGGAATCATTCTAAAACTTTCCCCTTGTTGCATTCAAGTGCTTTTGGGAAAGTAGGAAAACACAAACATCATCATAAAAGCTAGTCTGGCATCCTTGCATGACTTATTTTGCATCCTTCTTTATTTATTATCTTGTGTTCTCGCTCTCTCTCTTGCTGTCTTCTACCCTTTTCACTCCATTTCTTCTCCCCTCTATGACTCAGTGTTTTCCTCTCCTGTAAATCGTTCCTGCACCATTAAGGAGTCGTGACTGAACGGGTGGATGAAGGGATGGATGCAAGGACTTGCGGACGGAGGGCTGGAAAGGGTGGGGATTGGAGGGAGAGGATTGGGCGTGTCGTGACGCTTGGCTTCACCTCTCTGCTGCGCAGTGCTGGGAAGAGGAGGTGGGATGGTAAGGAGAGGTAAAGAGGGAGAGACGACGGGAAGCAAGGAAGGAGCGTAGAAACGCAGTGGAGGGAGAGAAAAGACGAGAAGGAAAACGAGGAAGGAAGGAAAGGAGAATGAGGAATAAGAAGAAAAGAAAGGTGGAGAAGATGATGGAGGGAATAAAGATGTGGAGTGACAGGAAGAAGGGAGGGTTTGCAGACACACTGAGCACTGCATGAGAATGAGACAAGACAGGACACACACACACACACACACACACACACACACACAGAGTCGTGATGCATCTGCTAGATGAGCCATTAGATCAGGTGACCAAGGTCTGGTCTGTTACCTTTTACCTGCTTCTCCTCATTCCTTTTTCCCCCATTCTTTCATTTTATCACTTCTTTCTCTGCATTTTAACTTTACTCTTCTCTCCTTTCTCCTCTGCCACTTACCTGATTTCCTCTTATTTGTTGCTCCTTTTTTTCCCCCTTTCTTCTTTAGCGGCTTCACGCAGCGATCAGCTCCTTCTCCCTTTCCTTCATCTGTGTCACCAGTAATGAAACACAGTCACTGTTCGTGGCTGCAGCACAGAATGGCCATAAATCAGCCTTTGTGAGTGTGTGACCAGGTCATTTAGATTCACCACTGTGATATAAGTGTTTAATCTGCCTGGATACAGCCTTTTTGTACATGGGCCACATGTGCACACTCACACACAGCTGGAAGTGGAACCATTTTGTTGCGACTTTGACAAAAAGTCAGGGCTTAAAGTCTCCTTCGGTTTTGTTCTGGGTCACAGTGCCTGTATAGTGTGTGTGTGTGTGTGTGTGTGTGTGTGTGTGTGTGTGTGTGTGTGTGTGTGTTTGTGTGTGTAGGAACAGGTGTGTATTATTCAAACTGTCGTAACATTGACACCTGCTGGCATTGTCTCTGTGTAAAGGATACCAAAGTGCTGACTGACTTGCTATTCCCTGCAGGCTGTATATGTGCATGTTGCATTTTGAAAATATATTTTTGACAAGTGTCAAAGTCATGTGTATGCTGGTCAGAGTGATTCATAACTTGGGGTGTGTGTGTGTGAGAGAGACAGCTGCCGGGGAGGGGTTAACCACCAGCATGCAGACACACTGGGTGTGTTTTTAATCCACCTCATTGTATCACAGTATTAAGGCTCAGAGTTAATAATTATTTTCACTATTAGTCTGTATATTCTTTTTTTTTTCATGGTTTGATTAATTTGGTCATTAACGGATCATTAACTTGTGCCCAAAATACCCAGTTTACAATATGAAACAGCAGATTAATATCTTCACTTTTGAGTAGTGGGACCCAGCTAATATTTGGTATTTGCACGTGATAAATGATTTGCAACCACAAATTCAATATAAGAAGCTGTTGCTAATTAATTTCCAGTCGATTCATCAGTTAGATCAATATCAGGATATTATTAAATACGCTGCTGCTTTACTGTTATCTGTTGTTAACCATGGAATGACTGAGTTAACTCATTAAAGCGCTAACAGATGCTTCAGACCAGGTTTTAGCATTTTCCAACATGATCGTACACTTAACGCATCCAAATTAGCCAAAAACAACAGTCAAACAACTACAGTCTTCATCAGAAGAGGATTTATTGCACTTTAGTCTTTTCATCGAATTAAAGGGAGGACACAGAGGCAGTGGGGCTCGTGGGAAATAAGCTCCTAATTCAATCAGTGCTAGCGTGAGATGAAGGCTTCCCATCATCTTCACCATCGTCTCTTTTGTTTGTGCCGTTTGCACATAGGTGTCATAATGAATTTGGCTTAGATAAACTGATATCAGGTGTTAGTTCCTTTAGCCACCTTAACCCCTGCTCCTCCACTATCGACATGTTTTTTTTTCTCCCCCACCCCTCAAACCCAACAGTTCGCATGCTGAGTCGTGCTTATCTACACATTTCCTAGAAATCTCACAACGACCTTGGAGAGACAACAGTGTGTGTGTGTGTGTGTGCACAAGTTTGACTCTAAACCATCCTTGTGAGGACATTTTGGCCAGTCACCTAAACTTAAAGTTTGTTTAAAGGGATAAGACTTATTTGTAGGGGTAT
>OMLM01015166.1:18145-33941 GCA_900302695.1 Helostoma temminkii | reverse complement strand
ATCTCATCATACACACACACACACACACATACACACACACACAAAAAAAAACACACACACACACACACACACACACACACACACGCACACACACACACACACACACACACACACACACACACACACACACACACACACACACAAAGCATCTGATGAGGAGGCAGCTCCCGGCATAACTCTGGACAATGGCATGTGACTCCCAGAACATGTGGACAAAGAGAGGAAGACATTCAATAAACTGTGTTTGTGTGAATGAGAGGGGCTTTTTGTACAGTCTATATCTCTGTGTGTGATTATTTCACACTAAGTAAGTGTGTGTGTTTTTATGTAAGACAACATTTTGAGTGTTTGACGATATAATACACCGGTTTTGAAGTTTAGCTGTACTCGCACACAGACACAAACACAGATAAAATATCTGCGTGTGTTTTATACACTGAAAATTAATTCAGTCTGAGCACACATAACACACAGCTCATTGTGTGTGTGATTTGTGTATGTGTGAGTGCTGTTTTATCTGTCAGCCCTCACTCTCACATGTTCCACATTGCCGTCTGATTGAACAGGAGTGACTATCGTTTCCTGTCCAGCTCCCGTCTCATTTCCTCTTTTCCTCTCTCTGTCACCCAGGTCAAATCTATACAGCAGCGTCTCCTCCTCTCTCATTCATAGCTCACTTCCTTTAAACACGATTTTCTCATACAGATAATGGAACTTTTTGTCCCTTTAGTCACAGTCATCCTGGTCTTGACTTGAAAAGTCCTTTGTTTTGAAATGGTTCTATGACTATTTTATGCTTTTACGCTATGTCTTCAAGACTATTTGCAAATGAATGCTATGTGGTTAGAGAAATTACTTAAAATATTAATCAATTATCAGAATTGTGACCAATATTTCTTCAACTGCCTAATCATTGCTTTCCCCTAGTGCATTGTATAACTATCCTGTTACTTACAGTATAAGCTTCTATTAAGTGTAGTACACATAGTAGACTGCATATGGCAGTTTTATTCGCTTAGTACTCTAGTACCAAATAGGAATTTATTTATGACCCCAGGTTTTTATGTGACAGCGATAAAATCTACAGTATTAAGGATTATTTTTCATGTGAGGACAGTCTAAACTAAAATAATAAAGGTCATACACTGGGCTCCATGACTCAGTCAAGGTTTAATCAGTCAATGGCTGCCAGACAAATTCTTTCCAAAACACAACAGCCTTGTTTGCAAAATAGATGTGAGATTAAAGCAGACATGATTTGTAGTAAATTGGGTAAACCATACAAAACTCCGGCATGCTCCTTTAAAGAACTTAATGGATTTTATCTGCATGAAAACACAAATTACCTACATAAATTCTACAGACCACTGTGATGTTTGACTGCATGAGCACAGAACCATATTTTGATAAGAGTGAGATGTGGTAATATACTTCACAAGAGGAAGAAAGCCCATTGGTTTTTAGACCCTTGCATGAATTGTAAACCATAAATACCACAGAAACAGCCTGGAGATAGTCTTCTGGTTGTTTCTCCATGCTTGTCTGAGATCAAAGCCCATCATAAATGTATCTCATCTGTAAACCCTCCTTGGTCTTTCTGGCAACTTTCCCTATAGTTGGAATGAGAAATACTAAGGCTGAGTGACCACTCTTTCTTCTTTATAGGAGAAAGAAATACCACATAAAAATGTCTACACATTTTTGTTAGGGCCTTTGAGTCGAATTTAAATCAAGCGTAAAAACACCGGGTTCCCTTATCCCCTTGTTGTTAGTATTGATAGCCAGTATGTTGCTGCCATTCCCTAAGCTGCTTTTACAGAAAAGAACTCTCTGCCCCTGACTGTTTTTATTTTTTGCCCCATTCTTTTTGTTTTTGTTTGAGTTTGGGGGCATTTTGTGATATGGAGACCACAGAGCAGATACAAAACTAACATAGTGGTTGAATGCATATTTCAGCCCACTGAGCAGCCACAAAATACCATTTACATATCACATTTACTAGTGTCTCTATCGGTTTGTTAAATGATTTTGAGAAGTTTGTCCTCATCTGAACATTAATTAGAGTGTAAACATCATCTTGTTGAATTCGTGCAAAGATTAACCTACCTTTCCAGTAAAAACAAGCAAATCTCTTTCCATTCTGTGCCGTTAATCACTAAATGGAAAGAGATTTGGGGAGAGTTGCTTTAGAAACTAGGTTTCAACTATTTTGCTAAAAGCAGTTATCAGTTTGGAATAAATCAAGATTTGATGTAAAGAAGATGAGACAGGAGGAATCTACTTGAGGAAGAAAGGAAAAAGGGGGGATCAAAAGAATCAAGGGATGACTTAGAGAGTTTGACTCCGGGCAGTTGGACTTGATGAGGAGGAAATCCCTCACCGCCTAAAGAGGCTTCCTCAGAGGGTCTTTAAAAACACATGGGACTGCTGTGAATCTTCAGCTCACGACTGATAGAAAACAGATTCCCCAGCTGTACAGTTCAAACTTCAGTGTATTCAAGAAGGATATACTGCTTTTGTCTCAGGGGGATGTTGCAGCTTGCCACTTGAAAATGAAATACAACTTATTGTACATATGTACTTTCTGAAAGTATTGTCAGTTTTGTCAATTAAAGTGTCACATACTGTTTATAACTAAAAAAATTCAGCTTAAAGCATATAGTTTACTTTCACTTTGATTGAGTAGCATACTAAAAAATGTTTTTTGTTTTTCTATAGTGCTGTCACAATAGTTATGATTTTCTATTAACAGACTATAAAATGTCAGAGAACGATGAGAAATGTGCAATAAAAGTTCATAGAAACAAAAATAAGTTTATTTTGTCTAGCAAAAAATGCCCCAAAGAGATCATTGATGTATTTGCCTTAAACACGCCAGCTGATCTCCTATCGCTCTGTCTTTCTTTAGTGACTTGTCCATGCAGTGGGGTCAGCTGTCCAGACCTTATTCCTCCACTGACCGAAGCAGTTCCCTGGGCTCCATGGAGAGCTTGGACACACCAACACCCACCACGCAGCCATACTCCGGATCCCATAATTCCCCCGTCGACCCCACTCTCTTCAACAACAAAAGAGACTCTGCATACAGCTCTTTCTCTGCCAGCTCAAACACATCCGACTACGCAACAGTGCCACTAAGGCCTGGCGAGTCTTGCTCCATGGATAACCTCCTGCAGAGCCTAGGGCCAACTTTTCGAGGCTACCCTGGTGGTGATGCCTCAGCCTTGGGGAGTTCATCAGGCGAGGCCCTAGATGAGACTCAAGCCATTGTACACAAGTCCAGGTCACTGACCAGGCCAAGACCAAAGCCTGTAGAGGTAAAAGAGAGGCCTTCCTCCTGCTGTTATGAGAAGGAACAGAGGGGAGGTGACTTTGAGATCACAAGAAATGGAGGAGGAGGATCAGAGAGGAAGATGAACCCTCCTCAGCCTCCAACCAGAAAGGACAGTTTTAGGGCAACCCGGGTACGCCCTAATGTTGCAAACAAACGTTGCTCTTCTGCCCCGGTTGAAATTTCCAACGTTTCTTCCTTCTGTAGCGGAAACAAGTCCTCTCTTACTGTTGAGTCAGGAATTCACAATGGTTTCCCTACAACAGAAGATGGTGATAAAACTGGGACTTTCAAAGAGGATACTTTAGACACACACTATATTCAAAGACACTCTAAAGACATTATACACTTTACATGTGACACTAGTGCTAATACGGACCGCAGCTCAGAGCATCTTTCTGACCCAGTAACAGCCTTAGTCCCCATCACCTCCTGTTGTCCTGACTCCGTATCTGCAGACACCTCAGTGGAAATTCAAGGGCAATCTCATATGCACTCAAAGACCAAGCACTCCTCTACGTCTCTGCACCGGCACAGTGCTCCTGAGAAGCTCCTTGCTACACAACTGCAGTTGTTACAGTTTGACAATGACAGCACTTCACTGGAGCCTTACAATCCATTGAACGCTCCTGATTCCTACTTGTCACCTTGTAACAGCCAGTTTTCCAGTTCGTCAATCCAGCCAGCCAGGGAATGCCAGGAACCTTCCCATGACCACCTCCATGCTCCATCAAACAAATATGAAGGCAGCCGTTGCTCAACCCCAGGATCTGTGTTCTTGGAAGGTGATGGTGATGGGGGACATTCAAGTGAGAGGCTCGAAGGTATGGGTGTGAATGGTGGGTCCCTCTCCGCAGTTCAGCATCACCACCACTGGGGTCGCTCTGTGAGTGTTCCAGGGGACCCTAGTGGATCATCAAGCCAGGGAAGGTTAAACTCTGACCAGATAATGGACAGAGAATTTGAGCCTCTTAGTTCTGCTGCAAGTATGGACACGTTACTGGAGGAGCAGAGATCAGTGGATCAAGGAAGAAGCGGAGGAAGAAAAGAGGAGGATGTAGAAGGAGAATCATCCATAAAGAAGTCAAACGCATCCAGGAACCATCGACGCAATCGACGTCGCAGTGAACGATTTGCTACCAATCTCCGCAATGAGATCCAGAGGAAAAAGGCCCAGCTTCAGAGTAGCCGTGGACCAGGGGGGTTGCTCTGTAGTGGGGAAACTGTCCAGGAGGAAGAGGGTTCAGACCTCTATGAGGAAGGAGCAGACGCAGACCTGTCTGGCCAGCAAAGGCAAACCAAAGTTGCATTTGCCTCTCCTGCGTGTGCCCAAGATGTCAGGACCACGACACCAACTGAGAAATCAAACACCTCAAGTGAATCAAACCAGAGTGTTATGCAGACCCAGGCTCAGTCAACAACCTACATTCAAAACAGTAACCCTTCCAGGTCTGTACAGATTCTGGACCCAGGTGTGCCCAGTTTTGGTGTTGGTATTCGAGTGGTGGAGGAACCAGCTCCCGCTGGCAAAGCCCGCCGCTGGCGTTGGACTCCTGAGCATAAACTCCAGCCGGAACCTGAACCAGAACGACGTTGTGGAGCCTTGGATGAGAATGTGTTGGGCGTTGCAGGCTCACGACATGGGGTTTGTGCCTTCACCTCCTCATCCACCTCCTCCTACAGTCGCTCCTCATCTTCTCGGAAGGAGGATTCCGATATCCTTCCATTTGCAGATAGAATGAAGTTTTTTGAGCAGACAAGCAGGGGCATGTCTGGGTCAAATATCTCAAATCTATCCAGTCATAAGCAGAAGAAACCCCCCAACCATCCTGAACAGGGAGGGGAACTTGGTCTGTATCCAACCCAGAGGAGATACTCCTATCAGGGTGGACAGCAGGAAAGCTCCCCGTTTTCAAACACAATGGAGGCCAGGAGGCAATCTGTGAGTACCACCAGGCAGAGGCAGAAGGAGAAGGAGAGGGAACAAGCAAGGGAGAGGGAAGAGTGGGAAGAAAGGATGAGAGAAAGGGAGAGGCAGCAGGCGCTTGAGAGACAAGAGAGGGAATTAGAAATGGAGAGGGCAAGGCTGAGGGGGATTCAGAGGGAGAGAGAACGAGAGGAGCAGGTGAGACAGTGGGAAATGGAAAGAGAGAGGGAGCTTGAGTTGGAGCGACAAAAAGAGGTGGAGAGGGCCAGAGAGAATGAACAACTCAAAAGAGAAAGAGAGAAAGAGCTAGAGAGAGAGGGCGAAAAGGAGAGGGAAGAAGATACTCAGCTCATCTCTCATCAGGAGTTTTACAGCAGTTCTGGCACCAAAGAGAGACATCAAGACATCCAACACAAGGACAATCTCCACAACTTCCAGCCCAAACCCCAGCTATTCTCCCCTAGCCAAGCGCAGAATCAAGTCCCACGATCAGCTTTTTATCCAGTCGGCGTGGCCTCTCGCCCTCTGGAGAACCAGCAACCTCTGCACCACAGATACACAGTGAGGAGCTGCACACCTACAGAGGTAAGACCGTTCTCACTCAGAAATAACAACCCACACACATTCTGTTGTCGTACAACTGTGACAATTGATAACAGGCCCCAGAAATGGCCTCAAATCAAAACAATACTAATAAACACATTCCTGTATTCAGTATGGCTGTAGTGACTCTCCAGTCTCAGGGCTATTGTCCACCTAGAGCTAATTAAACTATCCTGACCTTTAGTGCAGGTGATTCAGTCTTGAATGGACCAGTGTAGTATAAGTATATACAAGATATATAAATCTTTTCAAAATATACATTTTATCCTAACCTTAAACAGTATAACAATTTAGTGATTTAGATGTGTTATAGTATTTTGGTGTAATATTATTATTATTATTATTATTATTATTATTATTATGGTGGTAATTGTATCTTTTAACAGTTTACAAGGCTGTTGACCTGAAAACCAATTTCCATCCATAGGCTTTCTAAGCTAAATAACTCCCTGTGTCCACTGAAACCAAGAAATGGTGTTTTAGGATAAAAGATAAACTTTGCAGTTCACTGAAATCAGACTGTGGTTTTTGGCTGACCTGAAATGACTGCTAGAGACTGAAAACTATATTGGTTCTTTAAACCAGCACAAGAAAGAGATCGAGTGTGTGCACTTGGACTGAGTTGCATCCCTTCCATCCAAGTACTCTGCGGTTGAACTGTTGGTTTAAAGTTCAACCTTGCATCCTGCGTGTGGTTAAAGTCTGAAATTCACATTGAAAATTGAGCAGATCATTGAAGTAGTTCATCGGAGATTAGGCAACATCAGTGGACATTTGTGTCAGCGATAATAGCAGTGTTGAGTTGCATCTTTACCACAAATAGATCTGAGTTACTTGGAAGGGGGTGCAGCCCCTCATATGAACTTTTGAAACTTATGTGAACTTCAACATATTAAAAACATGTCATTTAACACCGAGCAAAGCCAAACTGACATTTGTGTTGGACTATATGCATTTTCTGCAAATATTTGGTTCAAGCTGACACTCTTTTGTTGCTTTTGTGTGGTTTGTGCTGTGCTGAGACCTCGGGGGTACCTTGAACCTCAGCTCCTCCGTGTTTTAAACTGAAAGGCTGTTAGTTTGCCTCAGAGATAACCCCATGCATTGAATTCTTGTTTCATATGTGCCGCTTACAACATCCAGTATGTTTAACAGTAACAGATGTGCTAGATGGAGGCTGTGATAAGACCTTCTACAGAGGGACACATGAAAATCTACTAAGTGAAACACTCATTTCAAGGTGTACGTGTAAACACAGCATGATTCAATTTTAAATGAAAGGAATTCAGCGTCTCAGTTTTCCAACAGCTTTCAGGAATGTTATGTTGCTGTGTTTTGTTTTTTTTTAAGAAATTCATTCATTCATTCATCTTCTATACCGCTTAGTCCCCGCAGGGGTCACGGGTGTGCTGGAGCCTATCCCAGCCAGCTTACGGGCGAGAGGCGGGGTACACCCTGGACAGGTCTTTTTAAGAAATTTTAAGAAATATTTTGGTTGAATTGTGAAAAACTACAAAAAGTAATTTTTACATCCTAGTCACATTAAATCTGCACAGTTTTTCTTTTTTAGTAAGGACATTAACTTTATACAGGTCAGTGCAGGAAGCATTATTCACGTAGTCCTCACTAAAATCAAAATAACACACATTCACAATTATGAAAAGAAAAGAATCATAATAATCACTGGTGATGTGTTTGAACAGAGAAAAACTGAAAATGCTCAAACATTTTAAAAAGCCTGCACGATCAGAGTCACTCACTGTTCTACACAAGACGAAAACATCAGCTGTTTCTGCCAAAAAATAGTTTAACATTCACTGCCAATGTTTTAATATAATTTTGGAGCAGCTGCTCTGTTGGTAGAGAAGTCTTCCATAAGCTCTGGAGTTGGTGGTTCAGCTCCTGATTCCTCCTGGCCACAAGTCAAAATGTCCTTAAAGACACTAACCCTAACCCTAACCCTGTAGTGGCACATCATGTATGTGCAGCTGATCAACATGTAGATCAATAAAATACATTTGAAAAATGTCCCAGTGGAAGCCATAAATCACCTAATGGCCTTTTAGTGTTCAAGATAGTGAATTTAAAGGTGGATTTCAATCCAGATGATGATGAACTGTTATTGTTGATAGCAAGTGATAGTCAAATCCCAAAGTTACATCCCAGTGCAATGAGTTCATTCAATGTTCCAGTGGTGGATTTAATGCCAGATTGAAGGCATTGTTAACACATATCCTGTGCTGGAATAAGTAGAGCCTTGTTTTATTTATTGTCAGACTTTTAAGCTGCTGCACTAATTTTACTTTCTCTTTCTCAGTACCTTCTCTTATCTTGCTCTTTATATACAGAATCTGTACTTTTTCATTGGTTTAGTGGTTTGGAATTTTTGGTGTTTTCTCTGGGAACTGAGAAAATTAAAATGTCGTATTCAACAAATCACAAATTCATGCAAGTAAATTTTTGCGGTTGGATATTTGACAAAACAATCTCAACTAATGACAGCTGACGCAATCGTTAAGCCAAATATTAGCTGACTTACTGTGATAGTAAACAGAATATTTCAGATTTTTGTACTGTTGGCTGGATAAAACGAGTAATTTGAGAATGGCTTTCTGACATGTTACAGACATAATGAGCAGATGATTGATAAATGATTAAAAATAATTAGTGTCAGACCTAGCTAGAGGCAGAATGGAAAACTATTGTATTTTTAAAAGAGAATGATAAAAAGATAAAGAGCTAGTCTGACCGAAACTAAAAGTCTTTTGATATAAAAATGGTCAAATTCAGTAAGAATGACCTCCACCCCATCAGCCTTATCACCACTGAAGCATATGGTGGAGAAACACACCCACTTCCCATCAGCAGGAACGTGTGCTGACCAACACTTACATACTTGCACCAGACTGAAGCCTTCCTTCATTCCTTTGGTGTTATTAACCGGCTTTAAATCTCTTCCACAGACATGTCCCGCTCGGCAACAGGACACAACCAAGCTCAACAGGAAGTACAGCCTGACTGAGAGGTGAGCCGCTTCCTTTAGCAACCGCACAGCACAAACACAGACGCATAGTCATATTTCTTTTTCTGTCTTTGTTATCTTCTATGTGTCTTTAGCAATGCGGACACACATACTCGCTCATCTCTGTCTGCGTATCTCTGAGTCTCTGGAGACTTTACGGGTGGCGACCCAATGTCACTGATGGGTATTTACTCAAACATGTCTGTAATTAGACTATAATGAGCTGTAAGTGTGCGGGCCAATCATCCATGCTTAAAATCATGCTGATATGTGGTTAGGTGGTGATTCCTGTGTGCTAGCTTGTAGGGGGCATTTAGGACATGTGTGGCTTGTAAAAGGGCCTCTCATTTTTTACCTGGGACGTAAACAGCAGAGAGCACTGGCATCTTAAAGGGACATATTCACTACAATTCATTTACTTTGTTTCTTCTCAAAATGGTGAATTATTCCTTGAACAGCATTGAATTAAATCAAAGTTTCTGTACTCTGTGTAAAAGAATATAATTTTTTTCCCTTTGTCCTCATCACAGGGATTACCCAAGCTGGAGACAGGACTACAGACCACCAGAGAGAGCTAGTCAGCACCAACACCACCACCACAAGGGTCAACGGGGCCCCAGCAGCAACGACCACAATGGATACGCCTTCGCTCCCCCTCCGGCTCCTCTTTCACTCCGAGGAAGGGCCATGTCCGAAAACGATTTGCGCTTTGACAGCAGCCGCTGCTGGTCTCTGTCAGTTTCTGTGGCGGCCAGCCAGACCCTGAGCGAGGTGGAGGAAGGTGCAGGCGTTGGCAGGGGTGGAGAACCAGCAAGCACTGCCAGGCAAAACAAGAAGAGGATGCCGCCCCCACCAAGGCCACCTCCTCCAAAGTGGGAACAATTCCACCGCAGGCGTGCATCTCACCACACCCTGTTCTCCACTTCTTCTTCTTCTTCTTCTTCTGCTGCTGCTTCACATCCCATCTCACCTCCACAGGGACACTGTATGACTCACTCCTCCTCATACATCCCTTCACCTGAAATATCCAGGCAGAGGTCCTACAGTCTTCCTCCAGAGAGGCAGGAAGTGTCAGAGGGTTGCCCTCACTGCAGCTGCAACCAAACTCAAACGCAGGAACGCACATATGCCCACAACCTGTCCACACAGAATCAGCCACAACTGCAGGAGCACCACCCGTCTTCCCATGGCCACTCTATTCAGAATCAGCCTCAGTTTCAGAAACAGCCCTTTACTGTGGCTCCACCCAGTCCCATGTTCTCCAGGAGGACCTTCAGACCAGTGACCCCACCGCAGAAAGAGGATGAAAGAATCCTGAGGTGCACATATGTTGACCAGCAAGAGAGAGTGGAGGTTATGTCTGTACCTCCACCACCAGCAGAGAGCAGCGTGAGCAGGTGAGGCAAAGTTTGTCTCAAAATGTCTCAAATAATTAATGAATTATTACATCATTTGATAATTTAAATGATGATGAGTTATTTTGATCATTTGTGTCTTTGCAGTTTTTCTGAGATTGACATGAGACGCAGCTCTGACCAGGACAGACTAACAGAAAGACGTCACCAACAACAGCACAACGTGAGACCTGGGGTTGAGTGGGAGAGACTCCCAGAGTCCCCCAGAGTCCACAGCGACACAGCTTGTCCTCCTGCTGCAGAAAATGGAGATGCTGGTGGAGTTCCACATTCAGAATCTTACTTTTCCATAGACAGCGTACAGCAGCAGCAACAGCTCAGTATGAACAGAGGCTTTCAGAGTGTCGAGCAGCAGAAGGTTCAAGAACCAGGAACAGAATCTGAGACGACCCTCAGCCCGAGTCCTGCGCACAGCCTGGAGGCAGACCTGGACGTCCCAATGGAAACAGACATCGATGATTTCCAGGAGGAAGAGCTTCCAGCAGAGGATGAACCAATCACCAGTGAGCTCCCGTGCTTCGCCCTACCGGTTACAGTCTTAGAGACGGACATCGACACCTTACCGGATTCCGAGGTGTCGCCATCTGGGCAGGACCAGGGCAGACAGCAGCTCTGTGGAGGAGGAGCTGGAGACTAGCAGAGAAAGGCTGAGCCTTGAGGAGCTCTTCCCCCAGAGCAGCGAGGGAGAGTCAGGCACGGAGAGCTGGAGAGGAGCCTACCAAACCATGGAGCCCACCGGCAGCTTGGATAGGTAAAGAGAGAGAGCGACAGGGAGGGAGTTACAAGGATTAACTCTGAGTGGTGGAATGTGACTGTGTGTGTGTGTTGTGCATGAATTACACAGACCATTTGATTTGTACAAGACCTAACTGTTCTTGTCACTAAGCCCATTCTGTCTTTCTCACAACCTTTCCAGAGCACTGCACCGCAGCCAGTTTCCCTTTAAAAAAGTTTAGAATAAGGTATCTGCCAGCACAGGTGTCACATGGGACCAGAAACCGAGTTTAGGTGATGACAGAAAATTGTCATTAACAAATACAGATAACAGATAAGTTATCTGATAAAGGATAAAGTCTCTTGTAAAGGATGACTTAGTCCTACACCTTGTACTTTGTGTATTAGCTACTACCTAACTACAACAGTTAACTACTGTTTATATAGTGTTGAGCAATTTGGAAAAAAATAATGTCGGCAAGTTTTCCGATGCAAAAACACAGACGCAAAAAAGACAGAAAAATTTAAGACCCCTTTACTTTTAAGATACTGTTTTCATCCTAATGAGATAAAAAATAACATTCTTGCTTATCAGCCATGTGAAAATATATGAAAGTAATAAAAGTTAAGCTGTAAACAGAGAAAGTAGATCCATTTTAGTAACAGTGGCTGTTAAACTGTCATTTCATCTTCTGATCTTACCGTGAACCCTGTGTCAGCGTGAACCATTTCATTCTGTTGTAGAGCAACTTTTATATCAAATATTTGCAAATACAAATGCAGAAAATGCATCATTTGTGAATGAATAAATTCTGTATGTATGAAGACACTAAATTATAAGTTCTTCCAATTGTAAATTTACTAATCCAATGTCCAGCTTGTCTTCTCACAACTATTGTAACCTGCAGATAGCAAGACAAGACAATTTTTGTCATCTTTTCCTTTCTGCTTGATTTTTTGTAATGATTTGATTACTTTATGTCCTGACTTGTTTTACGGTCCGTTTACATGTTTCAGTCCAAAGTCGTGTTTTCACACTGTGTATTTTGATGAACAAAAACTCTAAAACCCAAAGAGTATTCAGTTTAGAGCTCAGAACTGAGGCGGATCCAATCCAGTTTTACGAGCTGACGATGCTGAATGTTTGACAGTTTTTTGTTTGTTCTGTTTGGTTGTTTAGAGCTGAGATGTTTTCCATCTGCTCCCTGTTTGTCTGTCTGTCTCACAGATAATTGATTGGATTTCTTACTTATGTACTGTAGTGTTCACTGTGTTTTATGACTGTGCCTGTTTTATCACTTTGCCTCTGTATTTTAACTCTGGCTAAATAAAATAAACCCTCCTCTCCGTGCAACTCTCGACCCCAGGCGCTCCGGTGCAAGCTCCAGCTGTTCGTCCTATTACAGCACGTCGGCGGCCAAGGCTCAGCTGCTGTCACAGATGAAGGACTTCACTGATAACAGAGAGAAGGACGAGGACGATGAGCTGACTTACAAGGTAACACAGGCAGCTACTGTCGTGCTACTTCACTAGAAGTGTTGTAAAATGCTAATTTTCTTAGTATTAGTATATTATTATTATTATTATTATAGTATTATTTTTAGTAGTACTCACATTATTTTGATCGTTGTGCAGAAACAGCTGATGGAGAGCCTCCGAAAGAAGCTGGGAGTGCTGAGAGAAGCTCAGAGGGGACTGCAGGACGACATCAGAGCCAACGCACAGCTGGGAGAGGAGGTGGGGAGACGGCTCATTCATTCGCTCATTCATTCGCTCATTCATTCGCTCATTCATTAGTTCCTTTTGTCACCCACTGGGTGGGTGAGGGAAGAATAAAAGCCACCCAAATTTAAGACAGCATTGTCTAGTTTCCTGTGTATTTTAGAGCTGAGGGAGTTGCTGTGGAGCAGTTTTGTTATTTTTGTCATTTTGTGTCGATTTAGTTTTACAATACTAGTCAATTTGCTTTAATGTGGGTGTGAAGCACTTTGAACTGCCACTGTGTAAGTGCTCTGTAAATAAAACTGGCTTGACTTGACACAAGTTAAATTCAATTAGTGTAACTTTGTTCTATTAGACTATTTTATCATAAATCCTCTTGTTGGTGATGTTTTATTTATTTAATTTATAAGTCTATAAAATGTTTGGAAACAGTCCATCTCAAGTCATGGATTCAAGTAGAAAGAACTCTATAACACCAAAATAATCTGTTTACAGACGGATAAAATCCTATAAGCTGAAACAAATTAGCTCAATTAATAGTAATGTGAGGTAATGTTTGAGCGAAGGTGTATTCATGTGCTGCGATAGACTGGCGACTTGTCCAGGGTGCACCCTGACTCTCACCCCATGACAGCTGAGCAGTATAGAAAATGGATGGATTCATGTGCTCAGCCATGTACAGTACTTTATTAATGGATTCAAATGGAGATTTATTCACTCGTTTTCATGTATGTTGTCACTTTTTGCAATTTGTTGTTGATAATCGACAACGAATCATTTTCACTAGCATCAACTAAAAAAGTTCAAAAAGTGTCCTTCGCACTAATTCAAGCCTGTGCTGCCATATTTAAACTAGTTGTTTTGTCTAAAGTGCAGTCCAAAACTCTATGTTTTATATGACTGGTTATCGTGTTTGGTGCACATGGATAATTTTTCATTAATGCACTTGATCACTTTACATGTAATACCACACATTGATTACCTTCTTTTCTTTTCTTCCCAAATTGAGGACTAACAAATTGTAAAGTTCTTCAGCTCATTTTGGCCTATATACTGAAATGAAAACTAATTCACCATTATTTCTGTACGCACTCATTCACCCATTCATACAGTAATTTAAACTTTCCAACAACAACAGTTGTCTTGAATTCAAGTCTTTTCCTTGGATTCAGTCGTCTCAAGCTGTGTGTGCCTCGATCCTTGTCCCCAGGTGGAGAGCATGGTGGTGTCGGTGTGTAAGCCCAATGAGGTGGACAAGTACCGCATGTTCATTGGTGATCTGGACAAGGTAGTCAGCCTGCTGCTGTCACTGTCTGGGAGGCTGCTGAGAGTGGAGGCCACGCTGGATGCACTGGACCCCGAGACTGAGCACGACGAGAGGGTGTGTAAAGGAACAGAACAATGAGCGAAGCATGTAGGAGTGATGAGTAGCCAAGATTGAAATATAAGGGATTAGAGTCAGATAATGTTCAAAGTGGAAATTTGCCTAATATTTTCCCCACGATACAGTAAAAACATCTTGAGTGAAGCTGATCAAATTTAGGTGAGACATGTTTAATGCAGGCAGAATAAAAGTAAAATAAAAGTAATACTGAAGGATGATAGACAAAGATAAAAAAAACAAGGGGAACTAATAAAAAAATTCTACTTTAAAAATAAATTTAAAAAACTGCTAAACTGTACTCATAAATACATAAACTCAGACCTGTGCCCCTCTCGCTGCCCTATAGCTCCCTCTGCAGGAGAAGAAGCGTCAGCTCATGAGGCAGCTGTCCGAGGCTCAGGACCTGAAGGACCACGTTGACCGCAGAGAGCAGGCAGTGAGCCGCGTGTTGGGCCGCTGCCTCTCCCCCGAGCAGCACAGAGACTACAGGTAAAGTCTCATAGGTGAAGGTTCGCAGTACATCTGTGCTACCTGGCTCTATGAGGGATGTTACGTTCATTCTACTTCAGGTTTTGGGGAGCGGTTGTTAAAACTGATATATAACAGGTGTTAAGATAAAACAGCAACAAAGAACATTTTATTAGCCACATATTGACCATGCTTTCTGCTCTACAGCCACTTTGTGAAGATGAAGGCTGCCCTGCTGGTGGAGCAGAGACAGCTGGAGGACAAGATCCGCCTGGGAGAAGAGCAGCTGAGGGGGCTGAGGGAGAGTCTGGGGCTGGGGCTGGGAATGGGCATGGGAATGTCAATGGGATACGGACAGTATTAAAAAACAGCATAAAAACAAACCGTATGAAGACCACAGCAGTCACAGCACCTCCAATGTAAAATTACAGCAAGAAGCACATCAAGTGTAAATGTTTGTTGTAATTTTGTTGAAGGGATATTTTGATATTTTGGTAAATATATGAATTAACTTGAGAGTAGAATAAGAAGATTGATATCACGCTTAAGTCTGTCCATTCAGTGTGAAGCTACAGTCAAGCCAATACTGGCTCTGTACCAAGTTCTCAAAATCCACCTACCAAGGCCTCTAACAATCACTATTTGGAACCTTGTGTCTTTTACAGGTAATTGTGTGTAAGACTATGTTTACTGGGCACAGTGGCATCCTAAAGTCTTTACGCTGTGCTTTAGCTACCTTCAGGGTCCCAAAATGTCAAACTATTTCTCTGAGGATTAGATGTGACATTTCAAATCCCACAACAGCTGAAACGACTTAAATATCCTAAAACTGACTCCAACATTGGATAGTGGAGACCAAATTTGACACAAGCCTGTTTTAATACAAAAAAGACTGGAATTCAAAACATAAAAAGAGGAGGAAGAAGAGTTTTGAAGAGCGAGACACGTTATGTTCATTAACTAGAGACTTCAGAGATCAGATCGTATCGGCCGCTGATCTCCGGAGATGAGATTTGACAGCAGAAAGGATGCTCACACATGGAAAAGGGAACGACTGGATTATTGAAATTCCTGCCTGCGAACAAAACCTGAAGTACACATTGTTTTTCATCCAAGTTAAAGGCTGAAAATGAAGTACAGTGGAGTTAAATACCGACGTTTTTACTACATCTTCCGCAAACCAAAAAAAAAAAAAAAAGAACAACAAGAA
>OMLM01015166.1:6298-18125 GCA_900302695.1 Helostoma temminkii | reverse complement strand
AAAAAAAAAAAAAAAAGGAACCACAGAAAGAAGAACTTTCGTAACTTCTGCTTCACATTTAGTGCCTGAAGTGTGTACTGTAAAACTGTCCTCATGACACAACACTACTGTTCGAAACAGCATCACATTAATTGCCAAAGACATTTTCGTTTGTTGAATGTGTCACTGATGCTGCTTATACTTTTTTGTGTTTTTTTTTCCTTTGTGTTGAAATCTCCCGGTTCAGAGAATCGAAGGAGACTCTTTGTCTTTTCGGTGCTTCACAATAAGAAACCGTGTTTCCGTTAACAACACTAAAGTCAATACTGCAAAATGAACTTCACAGCATTATTATCTGCCAACGAGAAATTAGCTAAATTTCTCTTGCTGACACCTGCTTTCAGCATCGCCTATACTGTATTATCCAGCATCATCATATCCCTTTGTATTCCTCGTTACTGTAACGTCTATGGCTGTATTGTGTTTTACTGTGTGGCGTTTGAGACACCACCGACTTGTTATACTGTCACATAATGACTGTTATGTACAGAGGGCGCTTGTGTTTATAATGTATACCATGTGTATATACGGATTTGATTTTTGAAATGACTGGAAGTGGTTGTAAAAGATGGCCAAAAAGATCGGTAAGAGTCGAAGTTTACTGTATATTTTGTTGGGAATTGATCCCGAGTTTAGTTCGTCTCAAAACCAGAGTTGCAGTTTTGTTTGTCTGCAGTTTTTTGCTCACAACTCTTCTTCTGTTCCCAATGTACATGTCAGTCACAGTTAATATTCACAGGAGACTGAATTTTAAAAAAGTTGGTTTTGGGAAATGTGTTTATTCACTTTGTTGCTGAGATCTGTTCTAGTTAATTATGGAGCATTAAACATTTAATTATCTCCATTCTGATTTGATTTCTTGCCAAAGTGCTTTAACCATTACTAAAGAAGAAACATATCAGAGCCTTTATCTCATAATTATGACTTAGTAATTATAAGATACTAAGTTATAATTATGAGATCTGGTCTCCAGTGTTTTCTCCTTTAGTAAATGCAGTGTGCTTCCGTAGTTACTCAAGTTTAACAGCAAACTGCAGCTCAGAAGTGATTTGAAAGAGCAGACGTGTGTATTTGGCTGCTGAAGTGTGATTTGTTAAGTGACGATGCAGCAGCTCTTCTGGTAAGAAGCAGCACATTTTCAGCTTAAAGTCCATTAAAAGTTACGGTTTCACACTTGGTTTAGTTCATTTTCTTAATTTGTTCTTCCTTTGATGATCCCTGCTTTTTTAATACCAAACAACCCTGAACTTAAGATGTCCATACGCTTGTTGTTTTTGTTGTTGTTTTGTACATATTACCTTGTATTCTTGTACTATAACAGCCATTTTCTAAGCCGACTGGAAACTTAATGACTTGATGGGAGAGAAAACAAGTTGCTGGTGGGACCAGTTAGAGAGTGTGTTTCTTCCGTTCATGTGTTACTGTGTAATTTTGATTTATCTCAAAACCTCTTTTGTAAAATGCACTACAAAAGCATTTTTGTAACTGCAAAAACACTTGTAAGGAAAAAGTACCATAAATAATAATAATAGTATTTTAAACTAGCTTTACGTCTACTGTGATTTATACCCTCCTGGCTGTGCAGTCTTTTAATGCCGCCTCGATGTCCAGTACTGAAATTTATTTCCTTTAGGGGCGCGCTGTTGTTTGAATGTGGTGGGGTGGTTAAGTAAATATGGCTGAGGGTAAATGGAGGTTGACAGATGATGAGTGCACTGCTGAGAGTCATTCAGCACCTCTGCAGGAGAGTTACGGTCGGGAAACTAGTATAGGGGAAGTTAGTGTTTATGTCATTAATACTGATGATGTCCTGTTGGGTGGGAGTTCTTTAAATCACTTCAGTTAAGCTGTAAATAGCAGGAATCAATAAGGTGGTCTGGACTATAGAGTCATTTAAAGACTAAAACCAGAGATTAAAAGTCAACAATATAAAACGGCAGTAAAGAATTTAAATGTAAGTGCATTAAAAAAGGATTTATGTACGAAATCCATTGGGCCACAGGGTTACAACATAAAGTGCACAACCATAATAAAGTCAGATGTAAGTCACTACCTCAGTTAAAACTTACACAAATGAAAGAACACAAATGCCTGTAGTTAACACTTTCAGATGATAAATACTAGAAAAGAGACACAGAGAGGCCTGTTATCAGTTTGTCATTCCCTCTCATTTGTTAGGATGCCCACTCCTGCAGGACAAAATAATAATGTCTGATTACATTTTGACTTTACTCTGTATAAGTAAGTACTTTCCACTTCTGCCCATACGAAAAAGAAATATATTCAAGTATACTATTAGTATACTTCTTTTAAACTAAAAATGAGCATTTACATTTACATTTAGTCATTTGAGAGACGCTTTAATTCAAAGTGACAAAAAAGTGAGGTACAAAACAAGTAAAACTCTAAGACAAGGAGAAAAACTAAAGCAAAGTACTAGCAGAAGAAGTGTGTTTGTTTAATGAGATATAAGTGTATTTTTTCTCTTTTTTAATAAGAAGGTGCATTTTAGGTGCAAAGAAAGTCACGAAAAAGTTCTGTCTTCAGCAGTTTTTTTAATATTGGGAATGAGGCTGCTGATCGTGTAGAGTTGAATAGTTCATTCCATTGTGGGACCACAGAGCTGAAGAGCTTTGAGGTGGATTTTTTGTTCTGTGACGGAACCACCAGACACCATTCGTTAACAGAGCGCAGTGGTCGAGCAGGGATGTAGATCTGAATGAGGGAGCTGAGGTAGACAGGTGCAGTTGAGCTGACCACTCTGTAGGAAAAGGTCCTGGCTTTGAATCTGATAAATATACTTTCAGTATAAAATGGACCAATTTAGTTCCAAGAAGTATTAAAATAGTATACTAGCAAATATACTAGGAAGTACATATAAGTATACTTAATAAAATAAACTTTAAGTACACTGCTTTTTTGTAAGGGTGTCCATTTCAAGCTTCCTGCATGTGCCAAAATCAATGGGCATCATATGCATCTGGGCAAGAATAGGTTTCCACTATACATAATGCAAAGAAAAGGTGGCTGTTTAATCATCAGAAGGAACCTAGGAAGGCCAAATATTTATTACTCAACAAGAAACTGGCAGTTTCCCGTATCAGTAACACGATAACGGCCTTTTTGTGTACGAGAAATGTGTTTTATTACATCCCATGCTGACATAATTTCACATCCTCCTCCTGGAGATGGAGAGGGCATCTGTGCTACGTTATTTTACACGATAACATATGGATCCTCGAGCTGAGTGGTGCTTTTAATGGAGCCTATAACTGCGTTAGGGCTGAGGTGATTCATAAACCCTGTAAACGTGGATGGAGAGAGCATCGGTTTAGTCGCTTTGTTTGGCCTCACAGCAACAGAGGGAGTTGTCGGTGAAGATGGGGGGTTCGCTGGCCTGCGGAAATAATAGAGAAAACAGCTGTAAAAGTAAAGAATTGAGAGTGAGGGAGTGGGTTCTTCTGTCTGACCCAGACTGAAGAAGGGGACTGACTGATGGGGATGTAAGGAGAGCTGAAAACAGAGGGAGAGGGTGAGAGGGTGAAGGGATCCACATATAAGAGCCCGAGAAAAAGCAACTCAGCAGGTAAAAAAGGAGGAAAACGACTCAAAGAGATGGAAATGAAGGAGGGAACTGTAAAAATGAGAGTAATTATTGCTACATCACTAACAAAAGAAAGACGTTGATTAATCGACTGTATTAAGAAAAGAAGTGATGGGAAACAGAACTGCCACAAGAAGAAACTCAGTGGGAGGCAGGCTGGAGAAATGTTTACGTTGGTCTGTGGAAAGCGCTGTGGAAAGACAGGAAGATGAATGAGTGGGAGGGGAGCGGACAGAAACAAGATATCAAGAGAAGTAATGGAGAGGAGAAGAGCTACAGCTGTAATTATCTGTGCCATACAGATAATTACAGTGTGCTGGTGTGCGGTGTCCTTTCGCTTTCTCTTCAATCATATACAGTGCATCTTCGGTATTAAGGTGGTGGGAGCTGGGTCACTTCCACAGGTGACCACAAGGTGTCGCACCTCAACTATTACTGAAGATTGAGACATCATGATGCACTATTGCTACATACTCTGCCACAGACAGTGCAAACGTTTACAAAGTTGTGCGTTATGTATTGTGCATAATGTTTACAATTACACTATTAAGGTTTTGGTTAATCATTCGCCCGTTTTTAGTTTATAAACATTATATGAAGTTTATAAAAAATGAACTTTTAAAAAAAGGTTTATAACGCTCTATAATGTAGCTGTAAGCAGATCTAAACGTCTGTTGATGTATTTGTTGACAAGAACAACTCCCACTGTGGGGTTTTAGAAAATACAGTCGGGATCGTCATAGCTCTGTGTTCAATAATGTGAATCGATTACTCGATGTGCTCCACTGACCCAGTTGGAGAAACGACAGATCTGCACTCGACTGATTTTCCTGTTTTATCAAGTTAGCCGTTATAAGGCCTTTTAACTGGAAGTTATTAGGACTTCAAAGTAAAACCACGTTAACAAAGAAGGAAATTGTAGTAGTTATATACTATGAATAAAAATAAAAATGTGCTATAGGGCGTAAATAAGTTTCAAGTCCAGATGTGACTAATCCCTGACTATAATATAGCTTGCGGCAAAGAGGCGACACAATGACTTTACTGTCTTAACCGGAAGTGGTAGCTGATTTCATGTACCTTGACGACATCTCGGCTTGGTTTGCTGTACACGTAAGGTGGAAAATTATCACTTACTGTGAACAATTAGCCGAGTTTTATCATTCGGCACAACCAAACAAAACAACTGCCTATTCGCAATCACATCTAAAACACCTCCTGCGCTTTAAAACAGTTGTTTTTGGGGGCAGATAATGACGCAGGGGTTTCTCTGCGCTGCCGTTACGGAGCGTTAAGTTTACATTGGCTGCTGTTCACATATTAAACAGCCTACAGCTGAAGACGGGGCAAATCCGAGTCACAAGACTGTTTCGCTGAGCTGGACGGCTGCTTTCTTTCCCCACAGGTAAACTGTGCTAGCTTTGTGTGTCTTTATTAATAAAACTGTACGCGAATAAAAGCGCGGTGACGGCGTTAATGTTATCTTAGTTAGCTCAGCGGTGGTGTTTATCTGACAGGCGGGTCTCCGTCACAGGAGTGTGTTAGCTAGCGATTTAGCCAACGGTTGTGCTAACGTTAAGCTAATCTGCTTTTCCTCCGCCGCTGCAATGTTATATTTTTCACTGGGAGGCGCTTGCTTCGCTGTTTTCAGCTCTCACCGCCAAGTTATAGGAAGAAAAACGAGCGACAGACAGGAGAGGAAATTGTGGCGAAAACTTCCTTGAAGTGTAGATGTGCTGTCACTACTCGGAAGGGGGGTGATGGTGGGTCTCACCTCGGTCTTTCTCAAGAATCTCTTTTACGAAACACAGCTGGGATTAATCAGAAAGCTGCCCGCTCCCACCACCCTGGCTTCACCGTGTCTCGCTGACAATGTTTCACTTTAAGGACGTCCTGCGTAGAAACCATGCAGGAGACAGTGACAGAGGTACTGGAGCTGCAAGCGATGCGCATCCTGCAGCGGTGAGACCCCAGAGGCTGCCGCTGCTTTGTAATTCAACTTTTATTGTGTTGCAGGCTTTGAACGGATGGAAAACCACGGCTACCGCACCGGGAGCTTTGACGGCCTTCACCCTAGTGACGATGATGATGATGACGAGATGGTGGACATTGCTGGAGCCACGCTGGACTTCTCCTCCACAGACGACGTCCCTCCTCTCAGCACAGGTAGCTACACATTTATTGTATTAATAATAACACCCATACGGCACATGGCAGCATAAAGGGTTAAAAAAAGGTTTGTCACAATATGTTTATAATAATACAGATATTTCAGAAAGTCATCTCCAGGGCAACAGTTTAGTCAAGTATCACAATGAACACATCTTATCTGTCCATCAGTTAAATCTGTAGTATATTTTATTAATAGTTTAAATTCATCACTCAGTTATGCAACTTGTTGGTTTGGTCTTAAAATCAGTTTTAGCAGCTTGATTTGTAGTTATCAATAGTATCTTTCTTTTATATAATACTATATAGTTATACTGTAATAACTGTATTATAGTATATTTATTTGGTAATGGATGTGCACAGTGTTTGTTATTTTAGAAACACATAGCAATATGTTGTGACAGTACATGAGAAGATCTAGTACATGTCTGTTAGTGCCCTTGAAGTAATTGTGTACTGATAAGATATGTCTGCATTGTACTGTGTGTGTGTGTGTGTGTGCGTCACATGCTTTTAGTCACATCATAATAATCAGTTACTACATGATTTCCCTGGGTCTCTTACACACTCATAAACTCACCATATTGACCTGATTTACTCTGCTTGGTTATGGCATTTCATATCAGAATAATACGAACTGTTATTAAAGTGAATTATGGTCAGCAGGGTTCAGTGGGAGGACATGGATGAGCGCCTGTAAAACTGTGACATTTGCACCCACTGTTTCTGCTCTAGGGCTGCCCGGTTACTGATGATGTCATCAGCGCCACAAACTACAAGTTCCTATTTAATGTATTTGACGTGATGTTATATCTGGCTGACCATGGATATAATTAATAATTCAACTGCTGTACATATTAGGTAAATTTCACATCTATAAATCTAAAGGGACTGGCTCCAAACCCTGCTTCCTTCATTTTATCAAGGAACTGATAATAGTACGGCTTAATTAAAGTGAAGAACTAAAAGGCTAAGAAGACCTTCAGTATATGAGGGGAAATTAACCTAATTTAAGATTTAGGCCTTAAGATAAAATGGAAAAAACTAGGCCAAAAAGCTGTAATGTGAACTTTGAACCCCCCTGGCTTGTACAAAGTTTAAACATGTATCTTTGTTATTATTTGTACGACCTCTTTGTTGTAAATAAAGATCTGGTTTATTAAAGACAAAACAAAACAAAAAGCAAGTTAAATTTAAAATGAGTTAGTAGTGGCGAACGCTCTTTTGACATCTTGATGTAAATAGCAGTTCACTGTGGAAGTTTACTTACTGGAGCAGAGATCAGAACAGAAACGTCTGGTGAGATAAAGACCACGTCCAGAATCACTCACTGTTTACTATATAGTGTGTTTGTCATTTGGTAGTGGTTTCCACACTCTCTGTCCACGACATAGTACTCAAGTGTACTCAAAGCTTCCATAGTGGAGCAAAGTTATGTAATGTGCTCAAACTGTTATTATTGATGAATATAACGATGTTTAGTGAACCTCAGTTTACCGTTGAGTGGACTACCAGGTCTACATTATAAAGTATGGCCGAGCAAACGGGAAGTGAATTCAGACTGCAACACAGACAGTTTGGCAATTTGCAGTTTTGTCTCTAGAAAAGAGGTTTTTATTCTTGGTTTCTAAAGCCTGTTGGTGCTGGCAGAGAATATGCCTGAGTCACTGGTATCGATCAGCAACTACGTTAGTGCTGCTCAGAGAAATTCTGATCCTTTAAAACATGTCAGGACTGTTTTATAGAGGCAGGATTGAAGGAAACCGTGATTAAAAATAGTATTTAAACTGCATTTAGGTTTATTCCAGTGTCGCAGTGCAGATATTACCAAGCCGGCAGATAACTGCTGACGTTGTCTCATCACATTATTTAGATGGCTCTTCCTTCCCTTGTCTAAACACAAACAGAGCTTGGTGAGTGCCTCATACAGTGAAAACACTCTGCTCTTCAGTTGTTTTGACATAAATACACCTTTACACCTGTACAGAAAAGCTGCTTCAGTCGCGACTGCTTTCTCTTGACTAATGTAACGTCAGTAAGATTTTCAGCACAGATAGAGCATCATCAATTTTCTTTAGCACATTAATAGTTAATGTGCAGCAGAAATTATATTGACGAGCGTTGTTCAGGTATTACTATTACAAGAAAACAAGGATGCTGATTACTTACTCACTGCTGATGTCACTGTGACATCACAAACGCCCTGACTGTCTTCCCCAAAAGTTGAAACGCAGAGGAGAGACTGTGCCAGCAGGAAGGAAGTGTGCAGACTCTCAGTGGACGTAGCTTCTGCTGTTGGGTTGAACCACAAGTTTTCACTGTGTCAGCTCTTTGGGAGTGAAGAAACACATCCATGAAATTACACAGTATCTTGTTGAGGAGAGCGAGTGTGCAGAAATCCACTTATACTGGAGTTGTAAGTTTTTTCCGTCAGACGGTTGCACTTTGCTTCGTGGCCCACTAGGTAGTTTTGCGGTGAGTTTGCTGTGGTTTCTGTGCTCGCAGACTCTTGCAGAGAGTTGAAATGCAAACAGAGACGTACATAAATTTTGTCTTGAATTGTAAACGGTCAACTCTGTGACTATTTCATTACCATTGTCTCAGCATGTGTTTTTTTTCCTCCATGCTTTAGTATTTTAAATCACATTTCCTTCTTTTCTTTTTCTTCCCGAGGTGAGTGTTGTTGGTTCCCTTAGATGCTCATTTGTGTGCATTTAAACTTGTTGCCAAAGAAACAAAACTCCCTTAAAAGCCATTTTTCATGTAGTTGTAATTGTTTCGCTATTTGTAACTTGTTGGAGAGTTTGGGAGAGGAAGGATTAGCTAGTACAGATACTTCTATATATTGTTTCTGAACAAAGTAGTTGTCCTCTGAAGGCCCCTGCAGCAGAGGATCTGCAGTATGAAGCAGGGTGTTGTTTATGCACTAAAGCAAAAAATAAATAATCACTCCAGTAGATCAGACGAACGGAAAAACATTTTAATTTTATCCACACTAGCTTTTTTGATAATTAAAAAACAGATTTCCTGTGAAATCCCCCGAGCATATTTCTGCTTTTCGTTGTTGTCTGAATTTGCTCACATGTGTTTTGTGTGTGTGTGTGTGTGTGTGTGTGTGTGTGTGTGTGTGTGTGTGTGTTTGCATTTCTTTTGCGTTTTCCTTTTTTAGAAGAACCAAAAGGCAGAAACAGGATGATACCAGTACAAAAACTATCCGACCACATGTTAGTCCACCTGCGCTGAAGTAATATTATAATGACGAAAAATAGAAAAGGAGATTAGGCTCATTTAAGCTCTTTGTTTTATCAAGAAACTATTTCAAATCATTGTGAATTCTTTAGCAACTGCATAAGTCCCTAAATGCCTGCACACACCTAACGACTGTGTCCTGTGTGTTGCCCACAGTCTGCTGGGTCATCCAGTGTGTGCTGCCTCCAGACTATCAAAAACTAGAAATCTGCGATCCATGATGGAGACGGTCTTGAAGTGTGAACAGTCAAGTCTTAACTAATCTTTAGGTGTGTGCAGGCCTTAAGAGCTTCACAAAACATATACTGGAGAGCAGAGGTTATCACCTGTGGTCCTCAGCGACCTTTCCCCTGTTTTCCAACTGCCCCTGCCATAACCCTCGCTAATTACTTGGTGTGTTCAGATTGTCAGTAAGTGGAAGATACCAATTCACTTTGTCTTCCCTCATCTCAGATGGCGTCTTCCTCTTACAGCTTCTGATTTGACTGAACACACCTGATCCAGGTATTTAGCTGAAGGTAGGGTAGGGATGGTTTTTAAACAAGCAGGGAAGGGGTCGGTGAGTACCAGGGTCGGAAACCGCTGCTCTAGGGAAAGGAAAGCTTGAAAATAATATTGGACTTCATCCAACCATCAGGAGGTAAAGCGTGTTCAAAAATGGAAGAAATATATTTAATCCAAACTTCTTAACTTGGCTCTCAAGTCACACTTAATTAGCACTTTTAGTTTTTGCAGTTTATGAGGTGCTGTTGTGTTCTTCCGATTGCTTACATTGCTCTTTTTATCTCTGGGTATATGATTAGTTCAAATCCAATTCTGTTTTACTGCTACTGTTGTGCAAATAATACTTCTAGTCATATTGACTTTACTTCCTCTCAGTTCTGCTGTTGTAGGCAGTCGGCTTTCTGAATAATGCTGTCGATGCTTCAACTGGTGGCAACAATGAGATATAATGATTGACAGGGAACGAGTCACTGCTTTAGGTACATTTTGACTGTGTGGAGCTTTTCGAGGTAACGGTTAACAACTGTGTGAGACAGAGAAGAGAGCATTTGATAAAACCGAAAAAACATGAATGATGATGTTTTGTGTAATTATGAGAAAACTTTTCTCATGTGAAGCTGTGTTTAAAATCTTATAACAGTGGCCTCTGTGAGAAGCAGCTTGCGTAAAGGTCATCCTGGGACATTTTAACAGCCCGTGAACTTCATAGCAGCTGTCAATCGGTCACAGCTTTGTCTCTGTTGTAGTAAAAATTCCCAACACCCGTCGTATACATACGTGTTCAGACAGTAAGGAGCTGCTAGTACAATCACATTAAACCCCAACATGCCCCAGTGCTTCAGTTAAGGGTTAAGTGATCTTAAAGTGTAGTGATACAATTAATGAACCTGCTGAAATAAACATAAATACTTTACCTTTTTAAAGGCATTGGGCTAGAAATCCTCAGGTGAAATGTCCATCCAGTTCAGTAGGAACCTGTCTGTCATTGTAAAAATATAAGAAATGGTCCCATGTATATTATCCCTAATAGTTTCAAAGGTATCATGCATTGCTCAGCATTATTTGACACAGAGCTGCAAACAACGATTATTTTGTTCTGGTGTATAAAATGAAAATGATGGTCACAAATTCCATAAACTTAAGGTGAAGGTTCTGCTCCATCAAAAGAACAAAATCATATTTGACTGTATCGTGCTAACAAGTATTATACTGTATGTGTAGGAACAGTCATTGTTTACAGAACAAACCATGTCCCGGAGCATGTGCAGCAGCCTCTGCGTACAGGAAATCCTTTCCAGAGACAGAGGACGTTATTACTGTTACTCGTCTCTGGAGCTGTTTCTAAATAAAGTGTGGATTCTTTCTTGTAATGAAGAAACAACTGCTTAGTTTGACTGTAGTCAAAATATAGAAAATGTTCACTACTCTTTGACACTTGTATTTTCACATCTATATACTGTACTGTGTGTACTGTAGTGATTAAACAGTTTTTTAAAATAAAAACATGATATTTAGCTCCTGTCTGTTTTTATATATTGGCGTTTCTCACATTAATTCAGGCTGTGTTGTGTGTTTAGTCCAACAAAACATCAGTGATGACGTAAAATTCCTCAGTGCTTACGTTCCTGTGACCTCCCAGCCAGGTTTCTGTGACGTTTGCATCAATACAGTGTAGAAAGTAAAGCTCTTTCTACACATGGAAAACTTTATCTTGTGCATTTAATCAAATCAGCTGCAGGGACTCATTTTCCTCTGACCCAGTAAATATGATTTATAAATTTAAGCTGAGCAGAATAATGACGGTCCACAACATTAATTTCATCCGTTTGTAGTCGCCAAGTGTCAGAGGGGTCATGTAAGACGCTAATTCCCATGGCGACCAGACCTCATGAGTCCAAGGTTCAAACCCTCATTGGAGACAGTGTGTTTGTGTGTCTGCAAGTCTTGTTTATGCATGTGTGTGCAAATCATTCTGCTTGAGATAACCTACTGTGTAAGTTTAGGCAGACAGCACCGTGGTCATACAACAAAAACACTGGGACAAATGTTGGGTTGCACTGATATTCTGTGGAAATGCTGTGTCCCTTCAGGACACACACACACAGAGTTGGGTGCTGAGCTCAGTGTGTTGCTGCAGCGACTAGTGAACTCTTTTCTGTGGACTTCAGACTCTGGATGGTTTTGTGCAGTGCACATTGAAAATTAGCAAGGCTTTCACTCTTGTCATTTTAAGCTGCAGTAGTCTTGTTGCATGTCCCCCCC
>OMLM01015164.1:28393-44600 GCA_900302695.1 Helostoma temminkii | reverse complement strand
TAATTATTGCTGGTTACAAGCAAGACGTTTTCTAAATATTAATTAGACACACACACACACACACACATAGTATGAGTGGGTGATCTAAAATCAGACACAAATTTTGTATAACCCAAACACCGTCCTATAGATTAGAAACATCTCACAAAAAAGAAAATCCTCATATTTGGGAGGGTGAAAACAACTTTTTGGCACTTTAGCAAACAAAACATAACTTTATGATTCATCAACCATTGCAGATCGTTTTAAGCAATGATTTGACTAATCATTCCAGCTCTACTTACAGCACAGCCTATTTCAATGTGGCTGGCAAGCTGTGGGGTTCAACTAGTTGATTTGAATTTCTGTGTAATGAGAAACATTTGATCCACTCCACATTGGATAACAAGACACTAAAGTGCGTCAGAAAATCAAGAACAGACAGATATTTTGGTATGAAACCAGAAGATCCACGGTATCATGTTGGTATCATGTTTCTGTACAAATCTTCGTTATAAAACTGAACAAAGAAACCATTTTCTTGATCATTTTTATCCTGATCTATCAGCCTCAGGTTGGAAATCTAACCTATGATAGAGAAAGCATAACAATGAACAACACCATCAACAATTAACAGTCGAAAAGGCCAATAAAATAGAGTAAGGCAGATTTGAATAAAGTATTACAGAAGTAATAGAGGAAACAAAAACAAAGTAGAGAAGATATAGTGTAGAATAAATAGAGTAGACAAGTGCTGAGGAGAGAGGAGTGCAGCATTAATCTAAATTTAGCGTGCTAATCCTGGGAACTCCCATGTTAAACCGTGAGTCCCATCTGGAATGCTAGCTATGCTAACGCTAAGAGTGAGTAGGTCACAGACACTGAATCCACTAAATATTCTCATCATGAGACACACTGAACATTATACTAAGTCTTATTAAATCAGTCAGGGTGCTGTGAACCCTGACCCTTGACCTTCTGGCTCATAGGGGATTCAGACAGCTAATTGTACATTTGATAACAGCAGAAGTAAAAAAATACAATGCCAATCAAAAGCATAGTAAAGTTAAATCATCATTTTCAACATCACTTTCTTACTAAATGTTCTTCTAATAAGATTACTGTGTCCCAACAATTCCTCCAACTATAATATCCAATGGCACCAAAATGGCGGCTGGTGTAACATTTCTTTTGACCTTAAATCATGAAAAACGCTGTGCAAACACAGTGTTCTGGTTGTGGTTAGGCATAAAGATGCCTGGTTATGTTTAGGCACTAAAACATTGTAAGTGTTACTAAGACTGTCGCTTTTAAGCCTTAAAAGCTTCCTTAACTCCATCACATTATTGCTAACAGTAACCAGTAAGTAATTAGTAGAAAGTTGTCTTGTGCTGTAGGAGATGAGTAAGATGTACATTTTTTTCAAACCACCGTTCGTAACCAATCATATTTCACCGGAAGACAGTCTTCTGTGTTCCCCAATAGATGTTACAAGCTTCACATTATTACATCATATCAGTGTTCATGTAAAATATATACAAGGATAAAAAAATTGTCATTATTGTAATGACATTATTGTAATGTGTGTATTGTAATTGTCATAAAATTGTAAATGTCATTATCAATCAAATTCTGTAATGTAACTATGTTGTCTGTAACTAATGTAATGTAACTAATTAAGATGGATACCAGAGCACATGAGCAGAGTGGAGCTCTGAAATAAAGATAAGTGACTTGCAATGGCCGAATCAGGTTTGAGTTTTCGGCTCGTGGTGTGAGTAGTGCCAGAGCGAAACTGGAGAGAGACATATGGCCACGCTCCCTCTCTTTTAAAATAACCTACTCCGCACGCTTCCAAAATGTGCTCACGCCCGCTCTGGACCGCTAACATGCTCTGATGACGACTTCTAATGAATAACTCTGGCACAAATGTGATTAGAATTTATCACATTCATGAGTTATATTGTAGACTGAAGAAAATAATAAGAGGAAAAAGAATAAAAAAGAATAAGAATAAAAACATTCATTCAGGGTGAAGTTTTTATCCTGTTATTCCACCTCCTATCTGTAATGCGCCATTTATATGAGCAACATGGTGATGAAGATTATTGAAAAACAGTCATATACCTGACTGAAGTAAAAAGTTTTAAATTTGTCTGAAGAGCACTGTTTCTCTTCTTTCTACTTAACCCACCCTACTGATGTCATGTTACGAAAGAGAATTTCAAAAGAGCACATTTCATTTCCCATTTTCCTTTATTTATCTATTTGCTGAGGTGGACTGAAGTTGGTTTGAAGTTGACGTAAATATAGAAGTATCTCCACACTGTTTATCTCGGTTGCTATGTGCTATTTCTCTGTCTGGCACCTGTTGTCTGGATTTCTAAGATTTGAAACTGCAGTAATTGAAGCAATACTTTTCCATTCCAGCACTGGTGACTGGTGAGATAACGTGGACCATATGACAAATGAAGCAACGTGTGATTGCTGGTGCAAATATTTAGCAGAAACTGTCTGTTGGAATCTTTTCTTCCTTTGTTTCTGCTCATATTATTTCATTTCTTCGGAGAGCACGGCTCTTTGCAACTTCACAGAGACTTAGCATCTAAACATTTACTCACAAAAATAGGACACAAACAATGTAATGTTATAAAAAGCACTGCCAAAACAATATAAAACGCATAATGCAGACTGCCCACAATGAGTCAGAGTGTGACACATTAACAGCAAGTTATGGTTTAAAATGTAAATAAAACAGCAGCTTGGCTGGGCTTTAACACAATAAATAAAATGTATTAAAATTAAATAGGAGTCTGGTTGTGCTGACACAAGAAACCGTTAAATGGAAACAAAACACAGACAGAAGTAAAAGACACATGTTCTCATTTATGTCAACAATTGAAAAGTATTAACTCACTTGACATAATGCATTCCCTGGGCCCTTAGCCTAACCTCAACCATCACGACTACATTTACAACCATAACCCTTATTCTAACCTCAAGCCAAATACTATCGTTAACCATTAAACCAGTCTCGGTCAAAATGTCCTCAATGTGAAGAAATGTCCTTATAACCATAGTTTCAAACCAAAATTTGTCTGTACACACAGAGAGAGATAAACACACACAAACACACACACACACACACACACACACACATACAGCTCCTCTGTGTACTAGCTGACCTGCAGTGCATTCTGTCTGAAACATATGAAAATCAAACCTCATTATCAGCTGCTTGTCTGGGTCTCTAAGTGTGTCTGTGTGCGTGAGTGTCTGTGTGTGTACGTGTGTGATGCTCATTATAATTCTAGCCAGAAGGAGCTAGACTACCCCTGTCGTCTCGCACCCCCGCACGCACACACACACACACACACACACACACACTCAGACCTTCGTACACAAACACACACTGTTCATTTGAATGTGAAAGAGAGTGGGAAGTCAGACAGAGTCGCAGAGGGCAGGTCACATGCGGAGGACTGTGTGTGTGTGTGTGTGTGTGTGTGTGTGTGTGTGTGTGTGTGTGTGTGTGTGTGTGTGTGTGTGTGTAATGGCTCTGATCCAGTGTAATACTAGACATAATAGTAATCATTAACAGTCTGGTTTGGGTGTATTTGTACACACATGCACAGATTCACAGTCACATCAGGTTAGTTAGGTAAGTTACTGGTTCGGTGCCATGTGCAGTGCAAAAGCTGAAAAAGTGCCCTAGAGTCAGTATTATAATTTGTCATGACACCTTTATAAACTTCTTTTATTATTTTTTAAATAATCTGATGATTCCTCCCTTGATAATTAATTAATAACACAATTGATTAAGCTTAGCAAAACAATGACAAATGCCTGTCAGAGCTCATCAAATGTCTTGTTTTGTCTGGTCAGGGGTTAGAAAACCAAAGAAATAAAAAGCAGCACATTCTCTCATTGATCAAGATCGAGCACTTTTGTTTTGTTCGTTTGTTTAAAGAAATTGATGAATGTACTGAATGTATTAATCCACTTTGGTATCTAATATAAATAAATAAATATTTAGGACTGATTTGTTTAACATCCAGTTTGATGACATTAGTTGCTCCAGTATTACCTGTTTAATTATATATGACTCAGAGTTGTATTATTTTCTGTTTTTACAGAAAGTCGCTGTAATGATCATTTGACTAACTGGTTTTAGCATCTAATCCCTTCTAAAAGAAAGAAATGTGCTAAAATGCTATAATGTTTTATTAGCATCTTACCAGAACGACGCTGTAGTGGGAGGTGACTTTCACAACAAGACATAATGTACACAGATCAGCCACAACATTAATACACCCCAGCCATCATAGATTATCTACAAGTTGTTGCCAATCAAGATCTCAGTTCTTGAGAAGTCAAAGACAAAAAAATTATTCAAGGACAAACCAGCTATGTTGAAAATGTGTGTGTGTGTGTGTGTGTGTGTGTGTGTGTGTGTGTGTGTGGTAGATAAAGTAAAAGCAAGAGGTAGTGAGGTATCAAGCCTGCACAGAAGGGGGATGTGTGTGAGTGCGTGTGGGTGTATGTGTGTGAGCCAGACACGTTGTCCCTGTCTAAACCATGTTTTGGTGCCAATGCAAAACCAGCTCAGCCGGTATACACATACACACATATACACACACACACCTGCCTAGACACAACAGTGTCTGAATGCTCTGAATGTCTGTCTGACCTGACTGTGTGTGTGTGTGTGTGTGTGTGTGGAAATCAATTCCACATTAATAAACAATGGTAACAAATGAAAAGCACATTTTGCTGCAGCTTCAGTTTTTGCGACTGTGTGTGAAAAACAGGTCTTACACAGACGTGTGTGTGTCCTGTGATTTAGCAGCTGTTTGCACTGAGCTAACATCTACACATTAAAGATGCAATTATTAACACTTTCATGGTAACAATAAATAAAATGATGATAGCAACTAACATGAAAGGGGTCACTTACTGTGATTATCGTTGAACTCTGCAGCTCTACTAAACTTTTTGGTTTGTTTTGACACATGCTGTAGTTTCCAGCCAAAACCCAGTGTACACTAGTGTTGAGCACCAGACAGCACAGACAGACTCAAGCAGAGAGTGAATAGATTTGGAGGAGCACAAACTAGAGCTAAGAGGAGAATGAAAAACAACTTACGCTGACCAAGTAGATGTAGGCATTACTACAACGATATGCGGTATTTTATCCATAACAACATTACATATTACAACCCTGATGTATATGTATATTTATATATATACATTGTCTCGTTTTCATCCATTTATTTGTGACTGAATGCCTGTTCACTTTGAGTGCTCATAATTAATATGCAGCTTGTAGCTATAAAATGTAATGAGGGCTTACTCGTTCTAACGCATCATATCTCTTTAAAACAGTGTTTGAGAAACACTGTAACACAGTGATATCTCTATTTACTGCATATACTACTTCACTATTCAAAAGCAAATACACTTTGAACGAAAGGTAAACCAGACAACATTATATTTACCTAATGAGTGAATGTCTTTTATATGTTGGTACTAAATACATCAGCAAAATCATTACAGACAACATAATTATTTTCTGCACTGTACTGACAGCATTATTAGCTTTATTTATGTTGTAAGTCTACTCTTGAGGTTAGGAGAAGATCATTGTCTGGTCTCTTAGAGAGAAAGTGACAGGAGACACCTGCTTTTCTCAGCTAATCCTGACCACAGACCGGATTCAGCATGTGAAACCCTGGACTGGATTTTGTTTGACAGCCTTCAACCCCAACAATATTGTTGCATTCACAGCGCTGATAATTAAAGAAAAACGGTCATTACGAACATAATACAGCCAGTGATTACACTTGTCACTGCAATGTTACTGTGGAAAACAAATCAGTCATACATACGCATAATTTTGCAACAGGTTTGGTCTATGGTGTATTAATAATAGCAATAATAATAATAATACATCCCTCCATGTTAGTCACACAACATTACACTGAAAAACAACACAGGTAACCATTATTATGGCAGTTGAACTTAACTCACTAAGGTTTATTCAACTTGGTAGTCAGACCAACATAAAATATTCAAGTTGGACAATTAATTGAATTAGGTTCAACTTACTTAACTCTATTAACTGTATGAGTATTTTTTCAGTGTTACATCAGTATGTAAATAATTTTTAGGTTCAAATCAAACCTCCATCTGTTGATGCCGCTACCTGCAGAAACTAAAAACTTAATTCTTTAATGCTTTCTCTTCTGCACCATTCAGGTGCCTCTGAACCAGACGCTAAAGCCTCACCTGCCTTCCCAGAGCGGTTCTGCGGCCAACAGTGGAAACATTAGAAACACCTGGTTTTGAAAAGACCTTTTTCTTCTCCAAATCTGCCCGGATCCTTACTTTATCCTCCACATGAATCAACTCGCCTTTGCTTTTGTGTCCATGCATGCATGTGTGTGTGTGAGAGAGAGATAACCTCTTCTTTAGACAAAACAAATCTTTACAGAAACCCCAACAACATCGCTGTGACAAAGCCATTCATATGAAGCATAGCAAGGAAAGGAAAAAATAAGGAAGAGTCGGCGAGGGAGTTGAAGCAAAGGAAAATAAAAAGTGAAAATATTGCACCTGTATCACAGTTTTCATGCAGTTATATCTTAAAAATGGAATTTAACTCTCAGCAGTGTCAATCACGTGACACCTGGAAAAAACCCAAAGTGTTACTGGAAATATCTGCAAAGAAACAAAGCAAATTTCTGTGTACTTACAGTAAACAGCTGACAGTGACTTAAGCTGTCAACACTTCTCTGCAGTGACAATGTCAGAAATGTTTACCATTTTAGTAATGAAGGCATAATGGTTGGCAAACAAGCTGGGAAACTGGCTTTGTGCCTTCATAGCACAAAACGATACGGGTCTCTTATATATACTGCATATATGTGTGTGCCAGCTGGCAAGGTGTTCAATGAGGTGTGGGACGTTGCAGGACACAATGCGAGCAGCAATTGTTTTTGTGAGGTTGCCAAGAATCTGTCAGCTCAGGTGTGATGGGCGTGTCTTTCAAGAAATGTGTTGGCTCGCTTTCCAAAATTTCCTAAATGAATCTTCTCCTCTCTTATCTCTCTCTTCTACTGAGTCTCTAACAAAAGAAGTAGCTCGTTTCTAAAGTGGGCTGAACTGCCAAGATGCCAAAGCAACATTTGGGATGCACATTGACACTACCACATACATAGATGCCATTTGTTTTCTCTCTTCATCATTCATGAGATCATTAGAAACACTGTAATAAAGTCACACCACAGATGACCACAACACCAATAATTTACCAATTATTGAATGAATTCTTCAAACAAAAGTCTTCTTTTCTGTGGACTTGCTGGTCCACCTGTATTTTAATTCCCGTGCTGAGTGACATCCTTTTATTTTAAAGTGGAGTTTTGATTGCATAAAAAGCTCTTTCTACTGTGAAATCTCTGTGTGAAATGTGTTTTTTTAATCTAGCCGATGGAAACATGCTAACACAAACACAGCGACGGGAACCAACAAGAACAGAAAAGGGAGCAGAGGACCCAGTAAAACGGGCTGTTGTAATGTCAGTTGGTATTGTCCTCTTGTAAACCTTCAGTTGTTTACATGTTGTGAAACTGGCAGCATTGCGAGAATGCTGACTTAGCTATTAGCTTAAACATATACATATAGACAACTACCACTGGAATATTTTGATAATGACGAAAACTAAAAAAACAGATTATTCAAAGACTGGTTCTAGTTCTATGTTCTATGACTTCAACCGGATATCCTATAAAAGTCATAGTGAATAATATCAAATCAATGAGCGTTTCATGTCTGTGTGTTAATATATGTGTGTGTTAGGACTCTAAAGAGTCACTGTACGTGGTATCTTTGCATGCTCTTTAATCCCCACGGGGAGACCTCTTTTTTGTCTTCTTTGGCTTTTCCTGCTGAACGACTATGTCTGCTACAGACCACATCCTGTGATGTCCCAGTGGTTAACCGTCCAGAATGATGACTCAACTTACAGAGAAGCTCGGTGAATACTCCCTGCTTCTCTATGTAATGTTAACCCATCCAAATGAAACTTCACTGTGGACTATGGTAACTTCAACAAACAGCAAGACTGTAATATAACTTTATTTGTATGTGTACATGTTCTTATTTACTCCACTTTTTGCCATTAAACCATTAAAATCACCTTTAATATGCACATAAAGTTGAGCACATTGTCTCTGTATGTGTTTTATAGGCTGCTGCTCTGTCTAGACACACTGTAGTCTAGCCTGTGTGTGTGTTTGTGAGAGGGTGGGGGCTGTTGTCGTTGAGGTGGAGCTTGGTTTGTGTCGGGCTGGGTGTTTTATAATAATACTTGCTTGTGCATTGTGCCTGTGTGTTTGAATAGTTGAATGTATAATGAAAATTGCTAGTAATACAAACAGAAAGGTGGGGTTATGGTGTCATTTGTATGTGTGTTTTTGTGTGTGTGTGTGTATGTGTGTATGTGTGTGTGTGTGTGTGGATGCAAATGATGTGGTCCCAGCTGTTTCCTATGGGCCAGAGGGCAAAATGAGGCAGACACAGTCCCCCCTGCAAGTCTGCCTGAGTGTATGTGTGTGTGTGCATGTGTAGGGGTCAAGCCCACAGTCACGAATGTCTATGTCATGTGTGGGGGGGTTGGGAGGATGTGCGTGTGTTTTGCAGACCAAACGGTGTATTGTCTAGACTGTGTCTCGCAGTCAGGACCACACCAGCTGACTGAGTGACGTCTCAGCTTTACTGCCTCACTGCGGATTTTGTGGGAAAACATCATCATCACGTCAACATAAGAACATCATGTCAGGATCATGTCACTAGTGTATATGCCTATTAATGTGTAACGTCACTTAAGAAGACATTCGTCATTAGAAGGGTGTTTACCTATACTGTCAATCATTCATCAGCCTCCACTGGGTACCCAGGCAAGTATACTTCAAGAAATACTTGTATTACATTAAAAAAACACATCTTTAAAGTTTATACTGTCAGAAAAAAAAGTGAAATAGTGAGATTATTAGCTTTTATGAACAGATAAAAATTAGGATGTGATAAAACCTCTTTTTTTTCAACCGAAATTCTGTTTTAATGACAAAAATATATGCATGTAAATATACATATGTAAACATCAAACCGTCTTAACATGTTGATCCATGTACGTTTTCATATTTGGAGTCAGTCACTCCAAGAAAGATCTGAAACTTGACTGGTTGATATTATTGCAGACAATTAGCTTTCAGTGAACTTCCAGTTGCTATTTTATAGATTTACTTAGCAGCATTGACTTTTAGGTGAGGAATCAATCAATAATACATCATTAAATACAGCTTGACTCTATAAAACAAACTAATTCAACTAAACTAATTGTGATCAATAAATTCAGCAGTGTGTGTGTGTGAATATTACTACACACAAACACACGCTTCCCCAACACCCCACATTCTTGTGACAATGAACCTTTCACCCTTCCTCCTCCTGCCTTCTCCTGACCTGACCCTTGACCTTAGGCCTTGATACCCAGGCTCCACTTCTCTCCCTGTTTCTCCGCAGATGCAGGGCAACATTTGTTTCATATGCAAAAACTAAGCATTTGCATACATCCATGTGAATATCTGAATTTCTAATTGCAATTATGCACAACACATGTGTCTGTAGCCTGAATCATTCATGTAGGGCCGCTTCAGAGACGCAGCGTTTCTTATTTCTTGGCATATACGTTCTCTTTATCTGGCTCGCACATACATATGAAGACTATATTTGTTTAAAGGCTCCATTTCTTTCCACGACATCTGAAATTATCGAGCTACTTTCACGTTTAATAAAAACATTACATTCTCTTAATTAAAAAAGAAAAAAAGAGAGACTAATGGTAAAATAACCAACATTTGCAGGTAGTCTTAAATATTTATCCCACAGCTTCATTTTGTTAAAATTAACTACTTTAATCTCTTCTCCTTTGAAACACTGTTCATCAAGCAACGTGGAAAAGACAAACTGCAGCTGACAGAGGGCTTGCTATAAAACTGGACAGCAATTTTTTCTGCATCACACACTGCAGGACTCACTTATGAGACACTTTTTTGTCTTATACCAAGCCAAGAGAAAAGTTACACCAAATTACAAGTTGCCCGCCAAGAAGACTCAACAGGGTCTGACTAAATAATGAAAACAAGTCACAGTCTAGACGATGTTAAGGTCTGACAATTTAGAAAGCCAACGGACAGCTTACCCTGGCTAAGACTAGTTATTGGGCGCTTTACTGATGATATTTTACTCTCACAGAAACAATTTGTTACAGTACATTTTTAAAGCAAATTATACAATCTGTCAAAAACCAAGCAATAATTAAGCTTATGTAAAACAAGTTATTGAAATACAAAACAACTCGCTCAGCACAGCTTGTTCCAATTTCAACTAAGACATTCAAGTATATGTTTTCAGCAAACAACCATACATATCCATGATTCCGCTTTAGAGAACTTAAAAACTACCCAACCAAATCATGACTAATTATGTCTCTGACTAATTAACAAAAGCCCAAAGATGCTTTTTAATCTTTCCAATCCTATACCAATTTCCCCTGACCCAGACTAATTTATGAAAAACAAGGCACTGCTTTCTAACTACATAAACAGACTACAATCGTAGTATTTAGGAGACCAGACAGCCATGCACTTTTTTTCTGACTCAGACTAATTAATGAAAGACAAGAGGCAATATGTTCCACATTGCCGCATCGCAGCCAAGCATATAGCAGGCAGACAGTCTTTGCCTTTATTTATAGTGCAGCTACTTGGTCCTCAGACAGTGTCTGTATGGATTTATTCTCACGGTGAGGCAGACATATAGGGCTGGCACCTACTTCAGACTAATTAAAGGGACAATATGGGTGGAACAGACAACAAGGGCCTCAGTTAAACACTGTCTTGTATGCAGATCATATGCAGAAAGCACACACATTCACAAACACACACAACCCCCCAAAGTGACACTGACCTTGACCCCTATGTGCAGACGCTGCATGGATCTACATATATGCATGATGAGACCATGCTGATGACTTCTTTCTGGTTTCTGCGTGTAAGTTATTGACGTCTAGACCTAGAAACAATGAGCAGCTGAGAGGCCCAATGAGGCTTGAAGGAACAAAGAAAAAAGGAAGGATGTAAGCAAATAGGGGATGAAGGTTTATGTTGTATCCCCCAGTCTTAATTATTACAGTTTTGTTTCTGGGAAATCTGGCACTTTCTGTCTGTTTGGCATCAAAGTACAATCAGGTGAAAACATTACAATGAGCCTCTGCCACCAGTGCAGTTAAGAAAAAGCCAGTTAGGGGCACAAATCAGCAAATTCAGAGATTTTAGAATGAGAACAAAACATGCCATAGCTGCTAAAATCTATTCAATATTGAGTATTTCTGACAGTGACTGTATCTTCCACACAAACGCTGGCAGAATGGCTGCAAATGCACCAATGCTGGCATCAAAATAAAATCTAGTATAACCAAGAAGACAATGGAGTCAGCTAATTATATAGGAGCTGTTTATTTGTGCCCAAAAATACATTCAAAAACACAACAAAACTAGCTAATTTAGGCTGTTTACCTGGTGTGACTTCAACGTCGACCACTACCAGGATGAAATAAGGGTGTTTTTCCTGTTCTTCTCGTTCAGTGTAGGTGCAGCATATACATGAATTGAGTTAAGCTGCAAATCATCTTTTCCACTTTCTCAACACTGTATTCTTCACCCACCAGTGGGAGAGTATAGGACGGTTTGTGCCAAAACGCACCTTGGAAGTCATACTTTTCCCTTCCTGTTTGTTTTTGTAAAGAGATTATTTATCTTTTATACTGACGATACACATCCGGGCCATGGAAATGGTTTGCTTCCCTGCTGGTGCCTGACGTAGGTAGTTCCAATGTGCAACTTTATTATGAAGAAGAGGAAAGCAAGATAAAGAGACAAGGGTAATTTAGTAAAGAAAGAAAATCCCCCCCCCAGCTGTTGCTGGCACTGCAACCCACAACTTCTCCAGTGAGACTGTGACTGTACTGGGAAGCTCCCAGTGTCATGGAACTACAAAAACAACGACTGGAAGCAGCTGAGTCAACTTTTCTTGTAGAAATGATTTCTTCCGAGACAAATTACTGTCTGTTTACGGTACTTGAGGATTAGTGGCAAAGTGATTCTGTTTCTGGAATGACGCCAGCTGTCAGTCACAAAAAGCTCACAATAGGCAGCAGTTTGATCCGAACAGGCGTCTGTAATACACAGATGATAATATAATATCAATGTCTCATCTTAATGCAACACAGAACAATTTTATTGATGTAACTGTACAAAACCAAATTCGACTGAAGCCTCACATGCACTCACACACACAACACAGACACACAGAGAGGAAATTAATAGACAAAGCCAGACTAACACATGTGCATGCTAACACACACCACACACACACACACAGAGTACTGAGACAGCCAGACAAAGAGGTTTACATAATAAGTCTAGGAGGCCAGCCAGAACAGACTCAATCATTTAATTTCCATGATTCACAGAGAGAGCGCGCAAGCGAGAGGGTGAAGAGAGCAAAAGAGAAAAAAAAAGGAAAACCAATCAATGTGAACTAAAAGACGAAAGCAAGAACCAATAGAAAATAACATTAATGTCAAAAAAGAGCAGTGCAAACAAACAAAATTTGCAACACACAGCAATAACTGTCTGTTCCTGATTCCAGTTAAGTCTTCTCTTTGTCTGTTTTCCCACCAATGCATCTGCTCACTCACAGTTTCAGCTAATCTACAGTCACAGCACATTTATGACAGTTATTTCAGTCAAACGGTGTGAAAGTTGCTCCTGGTAGCAGTTTTTATAGTTTAAGAGATCAAAGACAAAGTCGCGTACATTTTGCCTCAGGATCCAGTTTTGAACCACAAATAACACAGTCAAATGAGGGATTAGAGGAAAAATGCTGCTCTTTTTCCATATTTTTCTTGCAGTTTGCACTGATTTGTAAACATCATCTTTGTGTCACATGGGAGCTGCAGCTTGAACAGGAAGTGGAGAGTGAGATTTTGTTTTACAGAGCGACACATGACAATGACAAAGACCAGTTTCGAGTGAGAATGACTAGTGTCTGTAAATATAACTAACTATTGGTGCTTTTACACAGATCTTGTGAACGCAAATTATGTGCACTGTAATGGTGATGTGATGTCCAGAACAGTAGCCAGAAATGTCATGTTTATGTAACTATAATGCAGCTGTATAAACTTAATGGAGCATTTTTGATTGATACATTTGCTTTTTGGGCATATGAAAAGTTACAGGGAACTTGCATCATTGTATCTTGTCTAAAGTAATTTTCTCTTTTGAAATAAACGTCTCCGCTGTAATATATCCTGTCTGAAGTTAATCTAGAGATATGCTTTCCACTGAGGGTCCACAATATGTTTTAGTACTGTAGCTCAACAAACCAAATCTAACAATTATGTCTTCATCAGATCAAGATGAGCTTCTAGAATCTCTCGAAAACTAACTCAAAATGCACTTTAAGTTTTTTGTACAATGTCTGAGCAACCTTGTCTATTCACATCTGGACAGTTGATGCTCCCTGTGCAGTGTTATCAGCCATATTTCTAAACTGTTTCCTCTTTTAATGGTTGTTTTTTTTGGGTGATCGTTTTTGTGGTTGTAGTTGTCTTCCCTTTCTTTCTCCCCCTTGCTGTGTCACCTGAGCTGCTCTGGCACGTGAATTCTTCATTCTTACCTCAAGCACTAAAAGTAAAAATATTCCTTCTGCAGAATGGTGCATTTCGCATAAATGCATATGTTAATACTGGATTGTAATTACTGATACATGAATGCGTTTGTCAGTTTGATGTTGCGACTGTTTAACCAGAGGTGTTCAGGACAAAAGCTCAATAATAGTAAGTAAGTATTTGTCTGGAAAAATATTCCACTGTAAGCAGTTAAATTTTAAGTTAAATTTTTGTTGTCTTACATCTGTACTGTATTTTATATTATTAATTATATCCTAAAAAGCAACTAGTAACTATATATATGTGGTTAAGTAAATTCAGGTTCATGTGCATTGACACCATGTGTCCACCAGGAAAGACACCAGTCACATGCTGCCTTTCTTTCCTGTTGCCAGCACAGTCACCTCCTGTTCACTCGGGAACATTCTGACTCTTTTCTTCAAATTCAATAACCACAAATAAATTCCACTACCCTCTTGCTGAACTCTCATATACACACACACATTGTGGATAACATTTATGTTGGCTATAGAAACAGACAGTTGAGGTGTTTGATGTTAAGGTGGCCAGACATGTAGTAACAAATGTACAGAGAAACCAAGCTGCTGGTAGGAAATCATTCCTAGAAGCTGATACCAGCTATGACTTCACCACACACACACACACGCGCACACATGGCTAGCCTGTGAGTAATGCTGATGTCATGTGCTTTGACTTGCAATGTCTGCCGCTCAGAACAGATGTGTTTTTGCATATGTGTGTGTACACTTGTGTGTGCTCTTACACTGTATGTCAGAGGGTGTACCAGGTAAATGTAACCCCACAATTACACAGATCCAGATGAAGCAAAGATGTGCGGGAACGACAAAGAGAGACAGATTAATGATGGTGTAAAGTGAGTCAGGGTCTGTGCAGCTCCTCCACCAGTCTGGGACGCCTGACTTTATCTAAATAACGTAAAGCCAGTACATTAAATCCAGCTGTTACAGGTGAACAGACTTTCAGTACACAATAGCATTAATACGGAACTGAATAAGTTTCGCATCTGGAACTTCTCATAGTGTAATCATAGCTGAGCTAGTGGAGGTACTGTATTTTAGTTTAGCTAAAAAGCAGCTATCTGCCCTCAAACAAATTAATGGATGCACTTAAGTAAGTTATATAAGCTGAGTTATGTAAGTTTAACATATCTACCATAACTAACAAATAACTTATCTGAATAGTCAGATAAACTTAAAATAGTTAACTTTATCTAACTTATCTAGTTATGTAAGTTGAACATAACCCAGTTAAGAGAGGCTTAACGTTGGTAAAGTATGGTTCGCTCAAACTGAGCAATTTGAAAAATGTGAACCAACTAGGACAAACTATTCAGTTCTCCAAAAGGCCTTCTGGCTTAAACTTCATATGATTCAGTAGAGACCAGCCTATTGAAACCATGTCTAAGGAAAACTAATTCAACCAAATAGATAAAAACATTTGATTGAAGTTACACAGATGAAGTGACTGTGGTTATTTTGAGACACCAAGAAAAATCACTTACAGTAATAGTTAAGCCAAATAATGTATCACAGACAGTTTAATTTGCCTTATTGTGCAGATTTCTGCTACTGCCCTAACACAATGGTGGTCAATTGTATTTTTGTACGTGTTGCAAAAAACATATTTTCAGAAACAGAATCTCATTTACTTCGAAAGAACACAGTCATTCAGTCACTAGCTACACTGAAAACTGTCCACAGTGAGCTCTTTGTTTTATTTAGAATAACTCCGATGTTATTTCTGGAAAAAACTGCTCGACTAGCAAAACCAAAACAATCTGCATGGATCAATACCACAGCGGGAAAAAACGTTATATCACACAAGCTTTTTATCTAAATGCGGATCTATTATAAGGGAGCCCTTCTGTTTCTATTATGTTTATATTATCCTTTGCTGAATAAGCACAAAAAAAAACTTATTTTATAAAATAAATTTTAATTTGTCATTAGTTTCCAAATCTAAACCCAAAGTTTCTATCTACTCCTACACAGTTTTCAGTTCACAAAAATGCCTCTCCCTTTTTGCGTATTTCTTCAGTATTTCTCTCTTCTCCCTTTTGGTTTCACTGCCTTACTTTCTTTGTTCTGTTTTTTTTTTCTTCTTTGACTTTCTCTCACTCCCCCGTCTCTGTAGCCTTCTCCCTTCTACTGTCTGTTGTCACCCACTTTGGTTTATCTGTTTCCCTCGCTCTGCCTTCTAGACTAAACATCATGTCGCTTCCCAGACAGAGGGATTGTGTGTGTGTGTGTATGTGTATGTGTGTGTGTGTGTGTGTGTGTGTGTGTGTGTGTGCATGTGTGGTGGCATCATGTAGTCTCCTATATACTGTAGTTGCATCCGATTTTACAGCATCTATATGACACAACAATCTAACTCTGAATTAATAGC
>OMLM01015164.1:14717-27448 GCA_900302695.1 Helostoma temminkii | reverse complement strand
AAAATTACCTACTACTGCTGTCTCTTCTGATACCACTAGGGGCTGCAACTAACTGCTATTTTGACTCATCTACCCATTATTTTCTTATTAATTGTGGTTGGACATGTAGAACATGGCAATCATCATTTTGTGAGCTCAAATCCCTAAATATTCACTTTGCAATTATGTGTAGGCGAAAAGGCAGAAAATATCACACTGAAGCAGGATGTTGTGCATAAACAGTTTCAGCTATAGCTCCAACTATTATCTCTTAGGAACATACTCAAACTACATCTGTATTACCAAAAGCATATGCCTGTGAATTTACCCTTAAAGGTGTCATTGGTCTTTATCCTGGTCTATAAAGGATCAATAAGCATCTTCATGCCACTTCAAATAGTTGGCAAACAGACGATGGGTGACATCAACACGAACCTTTCCTCCTACACACCATTAAGTATACGCATTACTCACCGGTTTCATTCTTAATTATCCTTCCTGTTCAACTGAAAACTGGAAAATCATAATAAGCCTGTGAAAATATCTCCTGCAGCCACCCAAGAAAGTAAACAAACCTAAGGTGGAAAGAAAGTTCACGGAGTCATTGAATCATGACTCTTTTTATGTAACAACCTTTTTTTTTTCCAAGAGACAGGCAGAAAGTCACGTCACCATCTAAACACTCCTTTTAAGTCTGTGTTTGGTTGATATAACCAGGCTGCGTTAATCTCTGAGGATGTTTTCCGGCTTTGAATCGCGTCACAGTGACTGAGATGTAGTTTGCAAAGCTCAACACTGGCTTTCATCATCTTTTGGAATCAATATCAACAATTAATATTTCAGTCGTTTACCAGATTGAGCGATTGTTTTATAAAATGTCTAATGTGGTAACAGCTTGTCTTGTCCAGATAGTTTGTTTAGAGCTTTAACAATTACAATTACTACACTGATTGTTTTAAGCCATTTTTCAAGCAATGATACCAACAATTCACTGGATGCAGCTTCTTAGTTGTGACAGTAATCTGAACATGTTGGGTTTTGAACAGTTTCATTTAAATAGGCATTAGTAACTAGAGTTTTCACTTTCATCAAACTGATTCTCGTCTATGAACCAACTGCCACTTCGAGCTTTGCTGCAGCTAACTAGAAGTGTAATAATTAATCATTAAAACATTTGCTTCCAGCTGACTTGAGTCATTAGTGGAACCTGTTGTTTAGGTTATTTTTTTAGTTATTTATTGTCGATCTGCAGGATTTGAAACAATCAGACGAATCATTAACAACGTGTTCAGGTTTCTCCGGTCATTTAAGCTTGAGAACTGAAATTCTTTGGGTTTCCGTTCAGACAACGCCTTGGAATCATCTCTAATCAGCGGTTCGTTTTCAGACTTCTTAATTAATCAAGCGAACACTGTTGAACACAGGTTGAATGAAAATAGCTCCAAACATCAGCCCCACTACTGATATGTTTTGCAGTTTCTGCTGTAGCCTGCATGTGCATTGTCTAGTCCAAGCCTCTGAAGAGCCCTGCTGGTGACCTCAGCCACACACACACACACACACACACACACCTTTAATATACCTATACATGACCTTATTGTGACTGCATAATATCAGCATGTTTGTCATTCTTGAGAACCAGCCACACCAACCAAGGAAGACTGAAGCTTCTGCTTCGCCAAACAACACATGAAAGTAGGCGCTATATAAACATAGGCTACACACACAAACACAGGGATTTCCCGGATACGACTACACACACACACACACACGCACACACACAAACACACACAGAGACACACACTGGGCAGCGTGCGCGCGCTTGCGCACGCGCCCAGGCAGACGGCTAGACAGACGTCTGGCTTTGCTCGACATGACGAAGGGACAAAACTTCCAGCCGCCCCCCTTTCCCATCGACAAAATCCACCTTTTCCTTCAATGTCCAGCTTCCACGGCCTTCTGCGGCAACTTCGCGACAGTTTTAACAGACTTTAAGTCTCATTTTGTGATATTAAAACCCCGTTGGGGAAGGCTCAATTTTGAAGTATGAACAAGAAGACGAAAAACAGAAACCAACGGCCGAAAAGAAAAAAAAAAAAACACCGCATTTGTAAAAACGTAGGGTTTACGGGTTAAAAACAGCTGGAAACAGCATGAAAAGAATATAAATGAAGCAAATGAGGAGTGGTATTCGTTTCGGCTCTGCAGAAAGCTTGCGGTTTTTTGGTTCAAGTTCAAAATCAGCCGTGGAGGAGAAAACTTGACGTCTTTTCGTTAAAATAGACGTTTCCTTCCTTCACTTTTATAGCTGGAAACCACGCAGTGTTAACAAAAAGCCGTGTTTTTGATGACTGTGACGCTAAATAGCCCGAGTTGTCCACTAAAAGTAACATTAAACAAATTCAAAATGAAACCTAATGCCTGTGTAAAACAGCTCGACATCACCTAAGCCTGCTAGCACTCCACCAAGCATAAAATGTGGTCAAAAATAGAGGAAAATTGGCATTTTGTCGCCTTTCTGTACTTGTGTGGAGGTGTTAATCTGAGCCGATGGAAGAAAAACTGCTTTGTTGACTTATCAAGCCAAAATGCCGGCTGTGTAGCGCCACAATCACAACGTGAAGACACAGTTTAAGAAAAAGTGAGTGAATAAGAAGCGTAAAAAAGTCACGAAATAGCAATTTACTTACAGATTTCCATGCTCTGGAGAGAGGTGTAGCGCTTGCAGTTACAAGTACAGGAGACATTGGCGTCGGTGGCGTTTGAAACACCCATCAAGTTTAACATTTAAAGCCTCCTAAAATAAGACATAAATGCTCCAGAAGAGGAAGACGGAGCCAGGCTGGAGAAGAGAAGGCGATAGGAAGGAGGAGAGGTGACCGAAAAAAAATCCACACCAAACTCCAGCCAAAAAATCCTCCCTTTTCTCTTTTCTCTCCAGCCTCCTCTCCTTCCCTCCGGTCCGTCCGTCCTCCTGACTCGGTTCTTTCCTCCTCCTCCTCTTCCTTTCTCCGGTTTCTCCTCCTTTTCCTCCACTATCTATCTATCTATCTATCTATCGGCGCTCCCTTCAAGTGCCGGTACGGCTGTTAAATGTAGTTTCAGCGTTGCTACAATGTAGTTTGAATGTCCGGTTCCGTTACGCTACAGTTCAGCTTTAATGTTTCCTTGTTTCCGCCGAGTGACCGGCGACTAAACTGCTAACGGACGTCTGTCTGGTCCTGTCTGTTTCTCCCTCTCTCCCCCTGTCTTCCCCCTCATTCTCTGTCTCTCCAGGGATTTCTCAGTCTCTCTCTCTCTCTCTCTCTCTCTCTCTCTCTCTCTCTCTGTGACATTACTGTCTGTTTCTGTCTCTCATTTAAGATTTTTTTTGACACGTCCCGTGTCCGCCAATGCTTCCAGACAGCGGAGGGGAAACAGAAGATAAAGGAAGACCAATTTAGTCCAAACGAGCAGATTTACACCACAGTCTGTGCGGTGGGCTGCACCAGTGGAAGAGGATAAGGACCCGGACTCATTAGATCATCAAATGTAGCCTAATGCAAAGTAAACATGAGCCGTTTCAGTTAAAAGTACATTGCAGCCATTTTTTAAAAGTTTGAATCTACTATTAGTAATATAAGAGAGCCTGCATCCACTCATGTAGAAGGGTTTATTGTACCTAAACTACAAATGGGCTTTGCTGTGAAGCCAAAACAAAATGGGCACAGGAATGACCACATTGTTTCTTCAAATGAATAACTTTTCAAGCAAAAGATGTAAAATTGCGTCTACAAATGACAAACTAAATCAGTTTTTGTTCTGAAGTTAATAACCACGCATCCAAATTCATCACTTGTGCCCACAGACTCGTAAATACTACACAAACTATCTGTTTGCTCTGTCTAGTTACTTAATTTGTCCTCTGGAATCAATAAACTGTGTTTGTGCACAAATGACAAATTTGTACTCTCAAATAAATTTGTGCACACTTGACAACACTTGTGCTCACAAACTGATAGACTATGACGCAGATAACACAACATGATATTTGTGTAGTCGGGGTGAAAGCTCTGCCTGTAAAGAACTTTCTTGAAAACATGGGTTACATACTACACGCTGTATGGCCGCCTTTTACCATCTGACCAAAGCTCGCTTGCTAATATGTGATGACAGCTGAGCTGCTGAAAATATCAGTGATACAACCTGTAACTTTTAAAACTCCTGCTGCTAGGAACGTGCCATTATTTTTGGATGAATTACTAATTTATGTGCATGGCTGCAGTGGAGCAGTTGGCAGCGTGTTCGCCTCTCGACCCAGGGGTCAGCAGTTCGAGACCCGGCTGCTGCCATGTGCCAAAGTGTCCCTGGACGAGACTCTGAACCCCCACAATGTCCCCAAAATCCTCAGCCACTGAGGGTGCACCAGCCGGTGCGCTCTGAGTGCTGGTCCTGAGCCCGGCAATGGGGAGGATTGCATCAGGAGGGGCATCCGGCAAAAAACCTGTGCCAAATCACTGTGCAGACCATGCTCCGCTGTGGCGACCCTGACTATGTGCACACACTAACTTGTGTGCACATATTATTAATAACAGAAATCAGTTTGCTTAGAATCATTCATTTACACAACTAATTTTTGTAAAATGTTTGCACAACAACACATCACAATGATAATGCAGAAACGCACGCGTGATGTAGTGTAGATCAAAAATCTTTTCTGCCTTATGTTGCCTGTGTGGTAAAGCAGTGCAGCTGCTGCAAAGTAAACTGTGTATGATAGTTAGACTAACACTAGATTTAGGCAACTTGTACCCAGAAATGAATCACTCTTCTGTGGTTAACCGCTGCGGCTAAAGTTTAACGTTTTCTGCTGTAGCTTCAGAAACAAAACGTCTACCGGTGAATCCTTCCTTTACCCACCCTTTATTGGTTTCTTTCAGTAATTAAAGGTAATTATGAGGCACTAACATTTTAGTGAAACAAACAAGTGCATTGTATTAAAATATGAAAACCATTTTCTTAGTTCTATTAGGTAAGGCTGATTGAAATGCAGGCAAAAGTCCATTAATAACCTAATATAACATTTTACAACAGTGGAGACATGTATCCAGATAATACGCATGACATTTAATATATTCATCATCCCAAAAGGTCAACAAAAGCTGCCTCAAAATCTTGAATATGTGTTTTATGTGTGTGTGTAAGCCTGTGTGTGCAGTGGATCCACAGAGCCAGACAGCATTACGTCACCTCCCTGATTGACAGGCCCCAGGGACCAATGGGGCGAGACTGTAACAGCATGTCTCATCTGAGTCAACTTTGTAATTAGGTCTGCTGAAGTTTATAGCCACACGTTAAAGTGGTTTTATTGCCCAGCTGGACTCACCAAAGCCATGCAGATAGAACAAGAAATGCTACCCAGATTCATTGCTCAGTGTGCACAGAATATAAAACATAACAATAATGTTAATCACATGTAATATTGTTGTTAAACGCCATTGTAATTAATATGCTAAAGGGTCAGATCAACCTCATGATATGAAAGTGTTTTTAGCTCTTCTGGCTTTGTGATTACAGAGTAATCAGGGCATTGATTCTGGAAAGACAAAGTTCTGTTTGCATTTTGAAGATGTCTCAAGAAAATCTCAGAACTACCAAATAAAATAAAGTTTAAATTAGCATTTATTAGCATTATTCTCCAGATGTGAGTCAGTCCAGCTGGTGAACAGTGAGTGATTTAGAGACAATGCTTTGGTTACAAATTTCAGTAATGATAAACCCATGTAGGCCTGTCAGCTCAATCATTATTAACTTTTAACAGCATTGTACAGTGGCAGTCTAATCCAGCCCTTCAGATACACCAGTATTGAAAGTGTGTAGAGGTCCTGTTGCCCCCTGCTGGACTCCAGCAGCACTGACACAAGTGATACAATGAGGCTGTGCAGAAACACAATGAAACTGTGGTTGAGCTGGTTTATGTGAGGGAAGTGAGCCACTGCCTGCTGTCAGCACAGATCTTTCAGTCCACTTCTTGTGCTGCTGTCATTGAGTATTACTAGTATCTGTAGTGGGGTTATAGACTCTCTCTCAAGTGCTAAAGTTGTTATCTTCCTCTACTTACTGCTGCTGCTCGCACAGTCTCTAGAGAATGAGCTTAAAGGAAAACATGCATTTTTATATTCTTGCAAAGTGTTGGCTTAGAAGATTGATATAACTTGATTTTAAAAATGCTACGTATGTCGCTAGAGATGGGACTGGATTAGCTTAGCTTAGCACAAGGACTGGAAGTGGGGGGAAATAGCTAGCCTGGCTGTCTCCAGTGTTACTTAAGCTCACTAACTGACATATTGTATCACAGTTGTATCTCACAAATACAGTTTTGTAAACTGAGAACATGTATCCCTTTAACTATCTTTGTAAATGGCTCAGTCGACTAAAAACTACACTGCAATAAAATATAAGACAGAGCACAGAGATATATTATTTTCCTAATGAAATTATTTCAGTAGAATTTTGTTAGAAGACTACTTACTTACTTACTTTCCTCCCTCCTTTACATGATTTTTACTGCAGTGTTGGTACACTTTGGTGCACTGCCTGAACTGCGGCGTACCTTAAATCTCCTCATGTGTGATTTTGAATGTCCTATAGTAAAGCCAAGCAGATGGAGCTCCTCTGCCATGTGTCATCTGTAGAAGGCCTTGGCACAGGCAGCAGGCTGAGACAGTGATAGTTGAGCTGGCAGTGAGTCAGTTTACCGTCTAAGGGGGCTGAGTCACCAAAATGGACACCCAGGTGTGGTCATTCTTTGTCTGTCTCTGTCTTTTCCTTCCTCTCCTTTTTGCCACCCAGTCTTTGAAGACTGAAGTGGGTGAATCATTGGGTTGAGGACTTGCTCTTTCTCTGGTCGTCTGGCTCTCTTTGTGAGTGAGTGTATCTATTTATCAGCGTCGTCTCTAGTATTCAGACTGAAAATGGCACCGTGTTAAAAGGAAGGGCTACACCGGTGGGGGCCTGTTGTTTCAGAAAGCGGCAAGAAATTGAAAAACAATCCAGCAAGGCTGGTTTAAGTAATACATCATTGAGTCTGGAGCCATATCAGATGTGAAAACACTGCACAGCTGTTTATAACATGGTGACGTGTGGTTTTACAACTCTGGCCCACTATCATGGAAGCATTTTTATCACAAAACAACCAATAGAACTATGGTGTATGTTATCTACAAGGAAGGTGCGCTCATGCATGATTGCAACCCTGTTTTGTGAAATACATTTTCAAAGAAATGTTGCTATTGACAAACATGCAAGTCTTGGATATATGTAGCACTAAATTGTGTCCCTGCTGCTGGATTATATTTAGATGCAATGTTTTGCAATGTTATGTTTTATATTCAGATGCAGTGTTTTGTATTAAACCAGACCACCAGTGATCACTAGTGCCTAAGGAAAAACACTGTAGTCGGTATAGGTATCAGGTTTCAGTTTTACCATGTCAGTGAAAGTTTTACAGCCATGATCTCTTGACAGATTGTTAGTTGTATAACACTACTGAGATATCATAGGTTAGAACAGTGGGTATGGGTATGGTGGTAATAAAATTCACATTCAAGTGTTTAGCCTCATGCTACAAGTCAGTGTTGACTTAATATTCAGCCAAGAGCAAAAACTCTCCCAAAAAAGCACTTGCCTGAATATAACCATTAAAATGTTAATTGCTAATAAAATATGTTGTTATAGTCATTTTTCCACTAAACATTTTCATTCAAAATGGTTCTGTATTACGTGTATTTCAACTATGTTAAAACCCCCCAGGGATCTCACTGACGTGAATAATTTTGTTGGTTTTCAGTTACAATGTCGCGTGAGCACACAGACTATTGCATCTTACACTTTGCCATCCTTAAGCACCATAGGCCTGTTTCACCACAGACGTCATAACTTGTTGTAGCACACAGTGTTACATTAATGATGCAAGTGTTCCTGTAAACCATGATAGTGAGGGCATTTCCATCTGTGGTTTTATATGCATTTTCCAGTTTGCACATAAAAAAACTAAGTGGAAATATTCTGCAAGCACCAAGACCCTGAAATCTCTATGAAATTCACTCATCATTAATTTTATTATTTACACCTGCATTGAGTCTTTATTGGCCTCCCATCATGTTTATCTTAAATTCTCTTAGTTTCTCTGTCTCTATTCTTATTCCAGATCCTTTGAACTGTGATTTTCATTCATTACTCTATGATTCATTTTCAATCAGTTCAATTTGACATGCATTACTAGTAAGCAAGGAAAACATACATAATTTTTTTTTATATTTCTCTGTCCCTGTGTGCCTACATCTCCCAGCCCAGGTGTGTGGTAGTCTGTGTCTAAAGCCTCTATTCGTGCTAATAGCTGTCAGAGTCTTAGGCGGTGGCCAATCCCGTTGCAGGTGGGATTAAACAGGGATTAAGCGTGTTTCTCCGTGAAAGCAGACAGACTAGCACTAATCTGACTTTAGCTCTACCGAAAAATGGCAGGCTTGAGCAATCGTCGTCTTCCGCAACTGCATTTTGAATACACTATGTGTCTGTCTGTGCTTGTGTGTCTACATTTATTGGGAATGAAATGTACTCTGAAGAGCAAAAGGTTGGGGGAATTAACAATCCAATGTCTTACACAGGTTGTGACATCTGCAAGGGGTTAATTTGGGATTGAAGTTTAGTATTAAAACCACAGTTAAGATTAGGGCTCAGGTAAAGTTTCCATTGATGACTGAACTGCAGTTTTACCATCACCTGCGGTGATAGCAGATTTTCTTTAACCACAATTAATAAAAAGGTTTATGAAACAGTGCATGTTGCATGTGAAATTCCATAAAAGTCTACAACAATCCTACTAGATCAAACTGGAGGGTCAATAGCCAGAACAAACAACCTGAAGGCTTTATTTGTTGGGTAAGGTTTGGATAGAAATTTAGAACTCATGTTCAGGTTCAGGTAGGATTCAGGTGTGTAGGTCAAACTTTAGACTAAACAGGCTAAGTTGCAATAAATGTACCACTTGGAAATATTTTGAACCAAAACATGGACTATGTGAATCCTTGCTTCTTCTTCTTCTTCTTTGTCTAATTTAAAGTGCTATAAAAATTAAAATCATGAGGTGGCTACTTTGGGAAGAAAAACACCACACAAACTGCATTGGGTTCAGTTTGGACATCATACTCTAGGTTGATCCCCTGATCGCACCATCCTTCGCTGTTTGAACCAAAGTGAACCTAATGGAAGACGACCAAGGAGGACTCCACTGTTGAAAGCTTCTGGAAGAATGTCCTTTGCACAGATGAAACAAAACTGGAACTTTTTGCCAAGTCACATCAGACACAAAAATAAATACAAAGAATACTGTACCTACTGTGAAACGTGGAGGAGGCTTGGTTATGTTCTGGGGCTGCTTTGCTACATCTGGCACAGGATGTCTTGAATCTGTGCACAGTACAATGAAATCTCAAGACGATCAAGCCGTTCTGGAGTGAAATGTGATGCCCATTGTCAAAAAGCTGGGTCTCAGTATCAGGTCCTACAACAGGATAATGACCAGAAATCTCTTGATTGCAGTGATTGCCTGTAAAAGTTGTGCAACAAAATATTTAGCGTACCATCATTTTTGTCCAGACCAGTTTCATTAGTTTGTTTTTATTTTATTTTAATTTTTTTTGCTTACATTGAAGCAGAGCGTCAGATTTTCATTAGTTAATTCTCAGTACATTTCTATTTATTATCACTTTTAGTCACTTTCACATTATTTCAGTGACCATTGTGAGTTTTCTTTTCTTTAACAGAAGGATACCAACAAATTTTCCATGTCTGTGGATCCAGTCTGTGAAATGCAAACACAGTCAGAGCAGTTAGGAATTTCGGATGAAGGATTTTGTCCAGTTCCAGCCCCAGACCATCACACTACCACCACCTCATTTGACTGTTGATATAATGTTCTTTTTTTATGAAATGCTGTCTTATTTTTACACCAGATGTAACAGGATGCCCACCATCAGTCCACAGAATATTTGCCGAAAAGTCTTGGAGATAATCAAGATATTAATATAAATGAAAGAAGAGCCTTTATGTTCTTTTTGGTCAGCCGTGACTTTTACCCTGGAACTCTCCGATGGATGCTATATTACCTAGTCTCTTTCTTATAGTTGAACACTGACCTTAACTGAGGCAAGTGAGGGCTGAATTTTATTAGATGTTGTTCTGGGTTCTTCTTTATGACCTCCTGGATAAGTTGTCCTTGTATAATTTTGGTAGTCTGCCCACTCTGGGAAGGTTTACCTAGTGTTCCCCGTTTAAGGATAATGGCTCTCACTATGGTTCGCAGGAGTCCCTTTGGAAACTGATGCATGTCAGTTACTTTGTTTCTCATGTGTTCTTGAATTTCTTCAGATCACAGCATGATCATGCTGTTTGAGATCTTTCAGCATGTTTCACTATGTCAGTTTCTATTTAAGTGACTTCTTGATGCAACAGGTTTGGCAGTAATCAGGTCTGGGTGTGGCAGGTGATATGGTTAGTCACAGTTCATTCATGATTAAGCAAAGGGGTGCAATTACTTTTTCACATAGGTCCAGGCAAGTTTATAAAAGGTATCATCATTTAAAAACTGAATTTTGTATTTACTCGGTTTAGCTTTGTGTAATTTTGTATGATCATCTAAATCATTCAAGTGTTACAAATGCAAAACAATAAAAAATCATGAGGGTGACAAAGTTTTTCACAGCAGTGCACATTAATATTGAAGACATCCAAACTTTGAAAGAACACATATGGAATTATGTACTAAACATAAAAGTGTAAAAAAACCCAGAATATTTTTTATATTTTCGATGCTTCAGTTTTTATGACAGCTTTGCACACTCTCGCATTCTCTCAGTCAGCCTCATGAGACAGTCCCCTGAAATGGTTTTCCAACCATCTTGAAGGAGTTCCCAGAGGTGTTGAGTACTTGTTGGCCGCTTTTGCTTCATTCTCCTGTTCAGCTCATCCCAAACCATCTCAGTTGGATTTAGATTGTGGAGTCCAGGTGATCTGATGCAACACTCCATCAATCGCCTTCTTGGACAAATAGCTCTTATATAACCTAGAGGCGTTTGGGGTCATTGTCCTGTTGGAAAACAAATTTTGGTCCCACTAAGCACAAACCAGATGGGATGGCATGTCACTGCAAAATGCTGTGGTAGCCATGCTGGTTAAGTATGCCATCAGTTTTGACTACAAAAGTGTCGCCTCCATGTGACCTCCTCCATGCATCATACTGTTTTCTCTATTTTACTTACTTGAGTGTTTTTTGCCTTAATATGGATCTGTACCATATTTATAGTAGCATTAATAGGACTACAGACTATGTACAAAGTCTTCCTGAGAGCAAGTGTCTAAAGCACATTGCGAGGTCTATACATAATTGAATACATAATTCCATATTTGTTCTGTCATAATTTTACTCTCTCCAGTATCAATGTTGAAAATAAAAATAAAAACACTGAAAAGTAGGTGTTTTCCATCATATGATCGGTAGAGTACATTTTAACACCGAATGCAGTTTTTGTCTAGGTACCAGCAGGTGGCAGCTGGTTGTCCGCTTGGGTGTCATTTAGATTTAGATTAGGTTTCAGATCAAGAGGTTGTTATAATAACAGGATAATATAATTAAAACCATCCCAGTCACCAGTCAGTCCTCCTTTACATCTCAGCCAAAAGGAGAATTAAGATTTTTTTAAATTTCTATGTATTTTATGCAAAGATTAAAAATGTGGATAAAAAAATGTGTATGGAAACTCACATAGAGGGACTTAAAGTCAGTGGGTGGAGCAAGCCACGTGTCTCAGGCTACAGTAGTTTCTCTATTGCAGGTCTCTAGTTTTTCCCCTCTCTGTTTTCTGAGCTCTTATACCAACTCTGACTCCCACTGGTTTTCTTTTCAGCAGTGCGGGTATAGTGAATTGCTGAAATTGCTTCCAGCAACCATTTCTGACGATAAAACAAACCCCCATTTTAGCCAAACCATTTTGAAAGAGAAAATGGCCATGGTACAACGATTACACGCACTGTTACATTTCATGTTCAGCTTTGACCTACCGTACTTATAGTTGTACTTAGTTTTACTTTGCAGTGAGGGAATGTTATCACCATTTCAGGCTTGGTCAATTTTAGATTGCCTAGAAATAGACTGGTAAAAACACAGAGTAGTATTTTAATGTTAATGTTAAAGGTGGACAAAGCTACGGAAAGAAGTCCTGTATTGAAATAAACAGGAATAATCCAGATTTTGTTCTTGGAGAAAGCACTCAGATAAAAGCTTGACATTTGACTAAAATGTGTGCTTCAGGATATTATAAACAGGTTCACGCCTGGCTGCACGCACACACATACACACACTGTCACCCTCTCCTCTCACTGCAGCAGCTGCGTGAGGTAATGTCTGTCTGTGTCTGTGTCTGTGCAACACCCTGCAAGAATAACAAATCCACCTCTCTCTGTGTCTCTCATCCTTTTTCTATCTCATTATCTCACCCTCTATCTTTCTGTCTGCTCCCTATCTTTACCTCTATCTCCCTTTCTATCACTCCTCTGTCTACATTCGTCTTTTCTTGCTTGCACACCCCCTACTCATCCCCTATTTTTTTTTTTATAATCATCATTTTCATCCACTCTCACTTGCATCTTCTGTGGGTTTCAATTGACAACTTCAGGATAACTGCGTGCACTTCAGCTCAATTTTAGCTGAAGCGCAC
>OMLM01015159.1:52963-69862 GCA_900302695.1 Helostoma temminkii | reverse complement strand
ATGGGGGAAGGGTGGGTATAAGGAGGGGTGAAAGTAGGGGTAAAGAAGATGGGGATGGAGGGTAGGAAGTAGGGAGGATGAAGAGGAAGGAGGAAGAGCTACTGTCCAGCAGCAGCCTCCTCCACTTTACTGTCACTGTTGTTCTTGTGTTTCTTGTGCAGCCAGCACCAGATCCCCTTCTGCTTCTGCTTCTTCTGGTCTTTCTTGTTCTGGGCTTCCTGTTCTTGTTTCTCTCTGACTTTCTTTTCCATCTTTTCTTGTTTTCTCTTCATCTCCACCTCTGAACTTGCAGTCACATTGTCTGACTTTGTCTTGCGGGAAAGCCGGAAGCATCTTTTCTTCTTCTTCTGCTGCAGTTCTACGCAGCGATCCTGAAGTTCTGTCTTTTCTTGTTCCAGGATTTTCTTCTCATTTATCAGTTCTGTCTTTTCATCAGACAGCTGATGATTCTGTTCCTCTAGTCTTCTCTGGTCCTCCACCAATTGTACCTGAACTTTATGGAGCTCTTTATTTTCCTCCACCAGTTTGCTGTTCTCATCCTCGACCTGTGTGACTCTCGTCTCACAGCTCTCGAGTTTCGCTTCCAGCTCCATAACTTTCTTCTGCAGACTGTCGCATTTTGTCTGCCATTTTTTCTCACTGAAGGCATTGTCAGCTTCTACCTTCCAGAGCTGGACTGTGGTCTGGGTGAGCCTCTCAGACAGACTGTCTTTATCCTTCTGGAGCTGAAGGATTTCAGTGTCTCTTTGGCACAGCTGGTCTCTCAGGTCCTTCAGCTTCTGTTCGTACTCTGCGAACATGGTGAAGTTATTTTGGGCATTTTCATTTGCCTCCTGAAGCTGCTGTTGCTGCTTCAACACTTTCTGTTTCTCTTCTTCAAGCTGTGCCACCAAGTTGCAGAGCTCCTCTTTGTGCCTGTTCACGATCACATCTCTTTCTTCCTCCTCGATCTTGAGACGCTCAGTGAGGTGGGAGATCTGGGACTCACTTATTGCGTTTGCCACTTTGAACTTTTCCTGTTCCTCCATTATTTCCTTCTCCGTGGCCTGTAGTTCGTTTTCCTTGGTCTCAAGTTGCTCCTTCAACCTCTGGACTACTTTGTTGACAGTACCAGGGTTCCTTATTGTGCTGTCCAACTGCCCCTTCAGGTACTGGTTCTCTCGCTGACAGTTGGTAAGAAGGGCCCTCAAATGTTGGATTTCCTCCATAGGGCTTCTTGCCGATCCGCGATTATGTTGAGGACGTCCGCGGCCAGCGTATCCGCCTCTGTTGGCTGGTGCGTGACGATAATCAGACATGGCTCTCGAAGGGTAGCAGGTATTGTAGGTATGATATGGTAGTTTTCAGTTGTACTCTGTGTTTGTGATGAGCAGTGTATCACACTAGTTTCTCAAACACGGTACTTTGTGCTATAACTCGACTCAGAAACACGATCTATTCTCAGTATAGACGGTTTGACTGTGTCTAAGTTCTGAACTGAAATGAGCTTCAGTCAGTGATCTACAAAGATATAAGGACCACATTGATGACATCACTGCCTTTGATCACGCACAAGCCCCTCCCACAAACATCCATGGTAACCTGCATTGTTTTTGTTTACATTCAAAAACTGACACGTTTAAACCAAAACAAACAACATACTATTTTTACTAATAAAACTTTAGTAATAAAGTGATCATCAAGTTTAAATAGAGTTTAATTCATGTGTAGATTCAAACAGAGACTCCAAATCCAAATGGATCCACCAGTACAGGAAGTTCCTCAAGTTCATAAAAGTCCAAAAAAGATTATGAACTAATATGGATGTGAGGAAAAACTACTTGTTTTTTAGGTAAAAACATAATAAAAATCATCTAATTATTTATTTATTTATTTTTAACAAAAATGAAGCCAAAAAGAAAAAGTATACCCCCATATACTAAACCACACAGCCCCGGGTTTCAGGGTTTCAGTTTGTTTTTGTTTTTGAGCATGTTTTAGTGAAGGACAATGGCGGCATAACAAGAGCATTAAAGGACAATTTACACATTTTGGGATATAGTGTGTTTTTTTTGTTGTTGACTGATGCAACTCCCATGTTTGCCTGTGCAATATGAAGCTACAACCAGGAGATGGTTATCTTAAAAAATGACTGTAAGCAAAGGGAAATGGCTAAAATGGGACTATTTAATTGCAGGGAGAACTTAAATGTTATCATCACATGTCGCATCACCAGTTTGAACAACCACATTTTATTTCTTTACATGTGGACAGAGCCAGCTTTACCCTCTGTTCCCTGCCTTTATGCTAACTAGAGCCATCTAAGTCTAGTGGCACCGTCCATCCATTGGGGCACCACCGGTGACCCAAATAAGGGAAGAAGAAAAATTAAAAATAGTTAACTATCACTAGTTTTTATTATTATTGTTCTAAGTAATACTGAAAGTCACCCAACTTGTCTGTTGTTTTGGAAATAATGACTGTAATATAATTTAATATGGCCCCGTAGTCTTATTTTGGCTTATTGTTTAGTTATTGTTGTTTGGGAAATAAAACAACCTCTGTGCATAAACCTGCAGGTGCAAACAAAACTATTTAGACTTAAACTTTGTCCACAACCTTCCACAAAAAGATGTAATCGTGTGTATGTGTGTGTAACTTGGGAGTAACTTTTGAGTTAGTTAAACCCCATCTCTCCTCCTTCCACCATCCTTCAGTTCTTTATTTTAGTTCTAATTTCCAGTAACTTCAGCTGTAGAGACATTATCCTTTAGCCTCTGACTCCTGCAGATGATGTGTGCATGCTCTGTGTCAGTGGTGCTAATCTAATCTGTGACAGGGAAGTAGGAGGGTTTTCGGCGTTAATCCTCAGCAAACAGCGGCGCACATCCGGAATGGCGCAGGACAAAACGACAGGGGCGAGTCGTGCAGGTTAAACTACCTATTATATCTGTTATCATGGCGTTTTCATAGGCGATAAAACGGTGCTCTTCATCCTTGGTGGCGCAGTCCACCACAGTCGGCGCTGGGTGAAGGCAAGAGGCGAAATGGCCGCAGTCGGAGCAGTTTGGCCCAGAGCCTAACATGTCAGGACCTTCCCTCTTAACGCCAGAGTTTAATTTCCGTTTGGTCTTCGCAGGACTTAAGCTCCCAGCTCTAAATGTTGTCTAAAGAAGTGTGTGTGAAGTGTGTGTGTGTGTGTGTGTGTGCAGAGAGATTTGGAGGAGATTTAGCTGCGAAGATTGAAACGCGGATTCAGCACCACGAGGAAACGGACAGCGACTCCGAGCTGGAAACCGGAAGTGAAATGTTTAAATATCACAAATACATGATTGAATACTTGTAAAGTACAGTACACAGAGTATTATGATACAGTTAAAACAGCTGTGCATTTGTCTTAACTGTCTTAAAGCTGTGTTAGCTTTTTCATTATTCGCCAAATGGTCACTTAAAGTCAATTTACCGATATTTTTACTTTTACACAGTAAGGAAATCACGTTTTGCATAATTATTTATAGTTTATTCATAATTTTAATAAGTTTAATAAGACTCATAGTAAAGAAAATGGTTCTGTGGAGGTTGTCATCCGTTTCCAGTCACTCAGAGCTGCTCTTCGCTTCCTGGACTCTTCATATCCTCCAAACTCTTTCATGTATATTAATAATGACTTTATTCTCTTTGGGGATTCACAGAAAGAGATGCTATGGTTTTACTGTTCTAGCCTCAGTAACCCAGAGGATGCAGTTCCACATTATATGAACCTGTATGAATCCAGTGGGTTCACACATTTTTAAATACTCTGTGCAGTACAATTTCCTGAATGTCATGTTGTCTCCATTAATTTTCATTAAATTGCTAAATTTATTCCTCGTACTAATTATCTGGCGAACAAATCTGGATCTGAATTGGATTAATATTAAAATAATCCAGATGCCAGAGCTAAAAGTAATGATTATAACTTGGTGATGATGTATGTAAGTATTTGTTATGGTTTTTTGAATTAGCTTTAGTTAACTGTACCTAAAAACCCTGGAAAATAATAATTATTAGATAAATATGATGTAATCTCTACTTCATTTTATTTTATTTTACTTTTCTGGTTTATATCACTTGGAGTCACAAGTTTCTTTCTATGGTATTTTTTTGTTTTGCCAATTAATGCTACATTATACTGTTGATGTTTATTTATTTACAGATTTTAAATGAATAAAAAGAAGATAATTGGCTTTTAGGTCTAAATATATTTCCATCTTAAGTGATAATGTCATTATCATTAGGCGCTAAAACAAACATATAATGTTTAAGTGCAAAAGTTGCATATTAGAGTTTAAATATGGATGCAGGGTGTAAAAGTACAATATGTTTTAAATATTGTTTTTTGCAGATTTAATGAAATTTTAGCAAATTAAAATCTGCAAAGTAATTTTTTACACTTTGAGCTGTTGATTAGTTCGATGATACCCACCCAGATGTTGTTCAGTATTCCTCTAATCAAGTGCCTGTGTTTGTTTGTAGGAGTTGATACAAGGCTGAAGTTTACAATTGAACCAACTCTGGGAAAAAATGGCTTCCAGCAGGTGAGTTTCCTCTTTTGCAATGGTAAACACATGTTTAATTAGCAGCTTAGCAGACAGAGTTTTGTTTCGTCTTTCAGTAATTCGGTGATTGTGTTAATGGTCCATCGCTGAAGCTCCCTCTCTGTTTCTTGTAACTACAGTTAATGTATTAATATTGTATTGGCAGGTTATGCGGTCTCACTAAGAGAGTACTGGTTAATTAAAATGGTAAAAACAGTTTAAAAAAACTGTGTGCGTTCCTCCCTGCAGTGGTATGACGCCCTTAAAGCAGTGGCCAGGCTTCCTACGGGGATACCGAAGGAATGGAGGAAGAGGGTATGTAACTTTAAGTACGACACATGGCTTTGTTCGGACAGCTGTTGTCTTGTTAGCAATATGTGTTTTCTCCTGCTCAGTGAGCTTCACAGGGAATACAAATGTTTCTGTGGGTCTTTAAAAACTCCAAGGTTCAAAAATCTGAATTTTACATGAATTTGATGATTCATGTTTAGGTGAAGCAGATTAATTTAATGTCATGTAGACGTTACCTAATTTTGCTATAACTCAGTCGTGCTTTTAAGTGTTATGGGGAAATTTATAGCCTCAACAAACTATCTGGTCTCTGCAAATCTGTAGGGAAACACTTCTCCACACCCTGTAATATATGCAAACCCATACATTGTTTATGAGGCAGTTATTATTCAGTCACACTAAGACGTAATCTCTATGTCACTGTTAAAAACTGTGGATCTTTAAAAAAACAACAGCAGTTAATTAACATTCAAAGTGTGCACAAGGACATGAGCAGTGACCTAAAACAGGTGTTTGCGAGTCTTAGATTTGACTCCTTGAAACCTGCAGAAACTCTATAAATAACAGCTTATTTAATGTCCTACATTTAGCCGTTTTATCACAACCTCTAATCTGTTGCAGGGTGAGCACATTTTGATTAATAAAACTTTTCTCTTTTTATGTCCGTTTAGAAGCCAGAGGCGTTTTCTTTGTTACTGCAGTTTTACCATCTTGAGAGAGACAGCAGAGTCTAAAAGAACAGTATGCAGAAGCACTTTCTGTCTATACTTAATTTGTTTATCGCACATTGTAACTTTATCTCTTGAGAGGAGTGAGTGAGGAAGTCGAAGCGAATTATTTCAGCTTGTTAGAGAGAGGAGAACAATCGAATACCATCTCACACGTGAGCTTGCGAAACAAAACGAGTTTAAATGTTGTATGACTTAGTGGGGGCAGCAAATGAAAATTTGGATTTGAATCGTAACCTGTTCTGATATTAGAACATTTGGACTTCAAATTAGAGGAGTCACAGGTGTTTTTATAGCATTTTGTGGTTTATTATATGTCTTTGTGCAGGTTTGGCTAACACTAGCAGACCAGTACCTCCACAGTATCTCTATCGACTGGGAGAAAACACTTCGTTTTGCGTTTAACGAGCGTAGCAACCCAGACGACGACTCCCTCGGCATCCAGATTGTCAAGGTAACCACTTTATATGTTGTGGGGGTTGGGGATGAGATTGGTGTGTATGCACTGTACATACTGCATGTAGGGAATCTGTAGGATTGTGTGCCCGGAGTCAGCAGCACAGTGTCCAATGTGAAGCCTCAGCATTTTTTCCCTAAAGTTGCTGCTGCGTGTATATTACTGTTACAGTATTTACATTCCTTTCCTCTCCAATATTAGTACTGCATTCCATTTAAAATGGTATTTTTACAAACATTGGCATGAGGTTTCTGAAAAAAACAAAACAAAACGTGTCATATCTAAAAAAAAAGTTCCCAGTTACTTCACAGGAAAACATCCGGAACATTAATTTTTAATTAAAACACTGGTTTCGAATCTGATGCAAGTTTAACATTAAAACCTGTTTCTTTGTTCCGTGGTCACAGTGTTTGCTTCCACTAAAATATGAATTCACTGAGCTTTCGTCAGTTCCACTTAGGATTTTTTTTCACCGTTGGTTAAACATTAACAGATATGTAAGAATATAATAAACATCAGATGACACTAATCAAAAATATAATGATTTTAATACTTTTATCTGAACTTTCAGCCGTACGTCAGTACGTCATCAACAAAGACAATAACTGAACAACTGAGCAAACTCTATTTGCTAATAAAAACATTAACGTTCTTATGTTTACATGCTTTTATGTCCTTATTTTATCAGACCTGTCGCAGAAGATGCAGACTAAACATCTAAAATCCAACAATATATAAAATAATAATAAAATATTGGATTCGTAATCATGACATTTGGCTTAGAATATACTGCTTTAGTCTGTTGATAAGGGATTTTCAGGAAGTGCCTTGAATCAAGACACACATCTTGACATCTGATTCAACATCCAGCATTAGTGTTGTTCTAGTAGTGTGTATATGAGAAGCATATTCTGCAGATCAGTCGCAGTACTTCTCTTGAAATCTGATCTGTGAGATTGGCAGAGGTTGATTTATGATGATTGTGCATTAAAGCACTGGACGAGTGCATCATGGAAACACGACGCAGCTCTTTACGGTTTCTCAATGACTCAGACATTAAACGCAATGACTGTTTCCATCAACAGGGCAAAGTCCAGTCATCTGCCGGTCTGTGTTTGTCTTCCCGTCTCTATCTCTTTCCTTACGCATCAGATGAATATTCATGTATCCAGTTAATGCACCGACTTGTCATAAAATCAATACTGTGCATCTTCCTCTTTCTGTCCAGGATCTCCACAGGACAGGATGCAGCTCTTACTGTGGACAAGAGGGGGAGCAGGACAGGGTGGTGCTGAAGAGGGTACTGCTTGCGTACGCCCGCTGGAATAAAACTGTGGGTTACTGCCAAGGATTCAATGTATTGGCAGCACTCATTCTGGAAGTTACAGAGGGAAATGAGAGCGATGCACTTAAGGTATGCACACAGCCGTAATAGTATTAAAGTAAAGTCATTATATGCTCAAAGCTGACAGTGCTTTATGTAAATTTTTAATCATGCAGATGAAGTCCCCGGCTTTAAACTGATTAAACTTTTTCATGGAGTTTCTGTGCCGCTGTGTTGTCTTTCTGCTTTTACACATTCAGGTGATGATCTATCTGATTGACAAAGTGCTGCCAGAGAGTTATTTTGCCAACAACCTTCGAGCGTTATCAGGTAAACGCAAAGATACAGGATGTGTCTGTAAAATATTTAATCTCTTAATTACAAATATATTAATTTGTAAGGAGTCTAAGGAGAGTAGAAATTCATCAGAACTAAAGCTAAATAGTCAAGCTGATTAGCTTTTACATATTAACTACTCTATTACAGAAAATTGATTTAATTTTACTTAAAATTGTTAACTACTACTATGTTCTACTCGTTCCAGCTTATAAATATTTGATTGTCTGTGATAACCATTTTGTGTTTCTGACTATTGGTTACACACAGCAAGCAAATAAAATTGGGCTTTGAGAAATTGTGATGGACATTATTTAAACATTAATTTCAGTATGAGGTGCTTCAAGGTTAATGAATGTGGTAGTTAAAGTGTGGTATGTGTTTAATGTTGGCATTTAAATAAAATCACAAAATGAAGCATGAACAGTACTTCCAGGTTGTGACTTGATTATCTTTAATAACTAGCTTAGCTATTTGCTCTGTAATGATTCTCTGTGTTAGTGGACATGGCGGTGTTCAGAGACCTGCTGCGCCTAAAGCTGCCCAGACTGTCCCAGCACCTCCACCACCTACAGAAAGCTGCTAACAGAGATGCCGGAGGTACAAATTTGTGTGTTTGGTATTTGGCATTTATAAGAAATGGTGCCTGTCTGGTAAAATGCATGCAAAGCTACCTGATGCATAAGTTTAAGAAATAACATCATCTGTTACTTACATGTTTTGTGTGAATAGATGCAGAACAACTTGCATGTAATATGTTAATGTCTCTGTTTTCTCTCAGGCAGTTACGAGCCTCCGCTGACCAACGTGTTCACTATGCAGTGGTTCTTGACCATGTTCGCCACCTGCCTGCCGGCCCCCACCGTGCTGAAGATCTGGGACTCTGTGTTTTTCGAGGGGTCAGAGGTTTTGTTTCGAGTTGCCCTCGCCATCTGGGAGAGACTGGGAGAGTAAGTGGGCTGCTGCGTGAATTACAGCTTATGTGGAGATGCATTCAAGTGTCAGCTTGTGTTTGTCAGCACTGTTAAATTTGATCAGTTTCAAGCTAAAAAAAGTGTATAAAAATAAAAGTAACAATGAACTACTTGATGAGCTATTATGTAAAAGGGCTTGTTATCCGGTGTGTCTGTCCAGGCGGATTGAGCACTGTCAGACAGCTGATGAGTTTTACAGCATGATGGGTTGTCTAACTCAGGAGATGTTGGAGCACAACCTCATCGATCCCACTGAACTTATGCAGGTAGTAAACAAAAAACACATTTTTAATATTTTCAAAAATATAGTTTTTAAAACGGGTAAACGTTGAGCCACTGTCTTTTCCCTCTCCCCTTCTCTCTGTATATCAGGAGGTTTACTCCATGGCAGTGTTTCCTTTCCCCCAGCTGGCTGAGCTAAGAGAGAAATACACCTATAACATCACTCCGTTCCCTACCTCAGTCAAATCCAATGGAAGGTCTGTTGTGCAAATATAAATTCAGTGTTTTTTTTTCCAGCTTTTGATCAGAAGTAGGCACCAAAGCTGCATGGAACCCATAAAATATTGGAGACCACACACAAGATATTTATTTTTTATGAAACTGGAATAATCTTAAAGACTGAATACATCTGTCAGAATAAAGGGAGCTAGATATGTGTAATGATCGCCACTGAAAAATAACGTGTTAACAACGTGTGTATTAAAATAATCTTTGCAAACGTTTTACGAGGAGGGAAATTCATCCAGCTCGTTTGTCAGGCTTCAAATTACACTGTTTGTTTGGTTGGTGAAACAATGCAAATATAAATGAAATGAAGATGTCTCTTTAAGGTATTTATTGTTTGTCTAAATTAAATTTTGTCTCTTGTTTAAATACATAGATTATGTGCCTTGTAAATGTAGACTTAGCAACATTAATGTGCATGTTTTCATCCTGCAGTTTCCATTTGGAAGCAAAGAACAATGTAAAGTGTCAACAAGAGCACATGTGTATTCTTGTTTTCATCATGCAGTGGTGGTCTGGGAAGCTGGGAGAGCGATGACGATGCTGACATAGATGATGAAGACTCTGTGGTGGCGGCTCTCGGTTGTCTGGGGCCCCTGGGCGGCCTACTGGCCCCTGAGCTGCAGAGATACCAGAAACATCTCAAAGGTCAGTGCAGCCACACAAATTGCATAGGATTTATGGCAAGCATATAGGGATGGTAGCCAAGTAGTTTAAGACTGACCACTGGCCCAAATCTTCAATTTTCTGCTGCCCCCAGTTTTGACTCCAAGTACAAACTGTCTCTAATCTGTTTCCACCAAACAAATCCCTACTTCCTCCTCTTAAGTCTTAAAATTATGAAAAAGTGCAAACAGCCTCGGGGACTTAGCGAAAAACATTGGTTAAGATCCAAAGCAGGAGCTGTCACCCTCCAGAGAGATTTAAAAATGACTTGAGAGCTTCATTTAAACTCATAAGCAGATTTCAGTACAGACTTGACCTGGTTTAAAAAGGAACCAGGCTCATCTTTAAGAGAAATGTCAAACAAATAAACATCAACAAATGATTACCGCAGTAATTTTAAGAAAGTATAAATCATTGTGTGAATGTCAAACATATGTCAGCAAGAACGCACTTAATTGCACAATGCACAATGTTTCATCAGAGGCAAAAAAGAACTAACTCAGTTTTGTGGTGTGGTTTCATCCTGAACTTTAGACTAAATGCATTGTTGTGCTCTCCAAAACAGCCTCAAACATTTATGTATAAGCATCTGGCCTTAAAAAGCTAAAATAAATGCAACATAGATTCTGCAAATCTGGTTTAGGTAGCATCAAGAGGCTTTGTGGCACTGTGCCTTGTGTGGTGAGCTGATCGTGATTACAGAGGAAGGGGAGCATGAGCAAAGAAGCTTAAAAAAACCTAAATAAAAAAGCACATTGAGTGAATTAAGCTGAAGTTTTTCTTCCTTTTACAATCAAATCCCTTAATTTTAATCTTCCAGATTCAACCAGACAAGTAGATCAATCAAAACAAGTAGAAAAAGTTCAGTACACAAAGAACACCACTAGATCAGCATTAGTTTAGTTCTTTCTTTTTTCGTCCTCAAGACAAGGGAGCAGAGCAGGGGAACATCGCAGAGCTGAGCCCAGGAGCAGTGGGAGCTGGAGGACCGGGTGGTGGTGGAGGGGCCAGAGCAGACCACCAAGCATCCATCAACAGCATGATGATGGAGAGAATGAGCACTGACATCTATGCCCTGAAGAAGCAATATGCACGCATTAAGAGGCGGCAGCAGCAACAGGCTATGCAACTGTACATACGCACAGGTGAGGGAATTAAAGGTTCTCATAGACATAACTTTATCTGGGACTGCAATTTCCACTGTTATAGTGCTATAGAACTACATTCAGTAATGCAGCATGACATAAATATGCTTTTTGGAGATATAGAATATTAGTTGAGCCACACAAAATACTTGTTTGCTGACTATGGCACTATTTGTTCAAGTCTTTATTTATACACCAGCAGCTAAGACAGCGCCTCTTCTTCTTCTCCAAATAAAAGTGTGCGCATCCCCCTTTAATGCAAACAATAAAGAATAGTAAACAGAGCTAAATCAGCAGTGTTCCCTGTAGGGGAAGAGCAACAGACAAACATACAAAGGACAAAGTTGATGATGATGTGTGACTCGCAGGACCTGAACCTGAAGTGACCACAAGTCCCGGAGTTCCTCAGGAGTGTCCCAGAAAATACAGTGACAGTACTGACCACCAAACTGACGGTACTGGTGTCAAACAATCTCAGACTGGGTGTTCTGGGGCTGGTTTGAGGGTCTCTAAGGCTTTCTTGAAATTTGAAACAAGTCAATCAAATGCTTAAAGAGGGTGGTGTATGTTGTTCATGACATTTTTTTGTAGACCATGCTGTCGCTGTACATCTACCACAGGTTCTCAAGGCACATTTCCAATTTTTTTGCATAGTTTAAAAAAATGAAATTAAGGAATTAACAAGATTTTGATGTTTTAGTTAATAGTACACAGCTAATGTTGCACAATTTAAAAATTCTTTGTTTAAAAGGGTGCATTTTGTAATGTAGCTGATCTCATGTGTATCAGAATCATTAATAACCTCTTTTGCTAAAATACTGGAAATCTGCCACGGGAACTGCTGGTAAAAAAATACTAAAACCTTCACAGTTTGTGAAACTGGAAATATAGTCTGACTCATGGTTGTTACAGCTTGAATAAAGACACTCAGCTGGCAGTTTGTTATATATACTAGTCTAAAACTAACAACAGCGCTAACTACATTTTCCAAAATAACTAAAAAGTGGAATCAACAAACTAAATCTTTAATTAAACTGGTTTAAATATAGAATTAAACCAGTTTAATTATAGATGAATGTCATAAACTGCAGACTGAGTGTATGATGCTCTCAAAATGCTGAATGGTGCATACACATATGACTAATGTAAATGTTAAGGTACAGGTGTCTGTACTGTTTCCTCTAACGACATTTTGAGAGCATTTTTTAAATTGGTGCTCTACTCTGCTTTAATTTAGACAGGCAATATGTTTGGTGTAGGGACTGCTGCAGCTGGGATTACTGGTGATGGTTTCGTTCTGGTTGGAGGTGCTACGTACATAATTAAAAACAATAAATCTGCTATGCTCTACACATATATTTGGAAAAACCTGTCACTAGTGTACTTAAGAGTAATAGATGGATTACCTCGCTTTTGATGCACTTCTAATTTTAGAGAACATGGATTCAAGTTTTACTTAAAGGTGACAAATGTTGGATGTTTTCTACTAACATTAATTACCAAATTCAAATTCTGCCTCGTACTATTGAACACTAGCAAGAAAAAGTATTTCTGGTTCTCCACATGATGTGATTTGACAAAGACTAAGTTAATAACATACAAACAATATAATGTTTTATGTCTTTAGTGAACATTAAACATGCAAAGTTCAGATGGAAAATTTAAGTGAATCCTTAGAGTCCTCAGAAATTCCTCCTGAGCCATGTGCAGGTCTAATCCAAAGCTACAGGAATGGTTTTGCTGTTAAAGGAAGTTCAACCTGTTACATTTATTTTTCGTGTTTGTCAATACTCGTGACTTAGATGAAGATCAGATCACATTTAATGCCCACATAGTGCAGAAAAACATGTAATTCCAAAGGATTCACGTATTGTCAGTGTTTGATTACTGTGGCTTATGTAACACTATCACATATCACTCTTTCAAATTCAAACACGTACTCATATCTTTTCACTAAACACTCTCTGTAACGCCCTGTAATCAGCTGTAATCAAAAATCATGTATCATTTTACTGACATTGAAAAGTCCAAAATACTATACACTTTTTTAATATTATGTAATATAACATCATTGGAAGGTTGGAGCTGTGGTTGACTGGTCAACCAAAAGCTGCCTTGTTGCTGTATAAGTCCTAAAGCTTGCAACGCCCTCTGCTGTCCATTGGAAGTGCTACGCTTTGACAACAGCTGCTCTGAATTGCTCTGGATTTCTAAATGTGACTCAGCTGTTGCATCTGGATAATCAAACGGACAATTAGACAATTTATGTCTTTAATTACATTATTGGCTGAAATTGATTTGGAATGGTCAGTCAACAGAATATTATCAATGACAATTTTAAAAAAGTGTCTGTAGTAAGACAAATGTTAATTTAAGTGATCCTTGTGGAGGACTAACTTTTATATTTACCTCTAACATTAATATTAAAAAAACCAAAAGAAGAATTGATTGAAATTAACAGTACTTGGGTTATCATCATAGTTTGAAGTGTACAACAGGTTTTGCTACTGATAGGCAGCTAGCTAACAAAAATAATTTGGAGGGCTAACTAAACTCTCTACAGTCTACAGTATAGCTGGAGACACAAACCAAGTCTTGGTAACTTCAATTTGAAAAAATATATTTTAAAACCCATTTTAATTAAAAACAGTTTACATACTCACAATGCTACTATTTATCTTTTTTTATAGCTTTTGCTTATATTATCTGGATCCAGCATCTCTGTTTTCATACATTTTGTTTGTCCCCTCACTTTCCCTCCAGACAAGTGCCCAGCCACCCGTGTCCTTGCCTCCCAACTTAACTCTTCCAGCTCTGCGATCAACCATCTCCTTCTGGGTCGGAAACCACACGCCAGTCCCCGGGACTCCAGACATACATCCGCTAGCAGGTCCACGCTACCAGGGGCTCAAGCTGTTTCTGTGTCCTGTAGTCAGGGCTCGCCAGCCAGGCAGCGTTGTGGATCATTGCCCTCCAACAGTACAGGATCTCCAGGGAGTTCTGGTGGAGGCACTGGGTCACCTTGGCGTGCTCATGTCCGCGTTCATCGGAGAAATATAGCCAGGGCTCGAGCACAGCTGGGCTTTGGGGATTCAGAGGAAAGGGAAGATGAGGAGGAAGTAGGATCAGCAAGATTTGAGGATGAAGAGCAGAGCAAGATTGAGGAATATAAGATAGATGATACGGATCAGAACGATGGGAGCTCTGTATCTCAATCTCCTGCTCCGTCTCTTACAAGATCAGCATGTGAAGATGCTCCACAGGTTGCAGATGTTACGGACGTGGTGGTCCAGTTGGAGTCCTGGGATCTAGAGGATGAACCAAACCTGACTTCACCCATCGATGCAAACCCAGATACACAGCCCAAACTCCCAGAGTGTAAACCTGCACCCCAAGTCCCACTTCTCCCTCCCCCGCCATCCAGACACAGTGAGTCTGACTGCTCAGGTTCAGAAAGAAACACTGGTTCTAACAGACACTGTCCTTCCAGCATTCTACCTCCACCCCAACAATACTCCAATTCCTGCATCCCCTCTTCCTCATCCTCAAACCCGAGTCCATCCCCCTCTCCAGTTCCTACATCAGCTTCTTTAGGTCCGTCCTGCTCATCCTCTCCAACACCGCCCTCCACCCCAAAACCAGACACCAAAGTCTGCGTCCCGTCCTCTTCATCAGCCGATTGCTTATCGGCTCACCCTCTTCCTGCCACCACCAGTTTTTACAAAACTTCCTCCCCCTCCACACCCTCACTTTGCTCTGTCTCCTCATCCATGAAGTCTCATATCACCTCCTCCCCATCAACTCCAGTTTTCACTCCAGCCACCTCCCCTCCTAAACAGAAAGTCTTCTCTCCATTCCCTTGCATAAAGCAACCTAAGAAATCAGTTGCAGCCAGAAACCTTGGTCTATATGGTCCCACATCCCGAACACCCACAGTCCACTTCCCCCAGCTCAGCCGCAACCTTAACCGGAGTGGCACTGCTTGCACCACCGGGAGACGATGAAAACCCCATCACTCCTGAACAGATGCTGGAAACACAGTTGTTACACAATATGAAACATAATTCTGTAATTGCACCACGTTGCCTCATGTGTATCGAGAAAATCTTATTTAAAGTAGAGTTAATGTCCTAGAAGTGAGAAGCTTAAATGTATGGAGAAACTGCCTAATTATTAGTGCTGAGGTGTAAATCTTGTGGTTTACCTTACAAAGGGGTCATTCTAAAATCCTCAAGCCATTACAGACAAACATTTAAGAACCAATGGAAAGAAATGTCATAGTTTGTTCAGTTTTGGTACTGTAAAGCTGAGGAGTTGAGAAACACATAGTGTTATGAACCAGCCCTTTACAGTGGCCTGTGCAGGTCTTTCTTCACCACAATGGATGAATGATTAAAAAAACATGAGGCATCAGATATGAACAATGTTTTATGGACTATAAAAAGTTACACTACATTTGTGCTCTGTCTGTTCAGTAGTGGTTAGTGAACCAAGGGAAAATAAACTTCCCTGAACTCAATCACAATGAGAAACTTCCTTCTGGACTTACAAATATTAAAGTAATGTTAATAATGGATAACTTTGTCCAATGAGATTTCACAATAGGCATCAAGTTGTTGCCAAGTATGTAGTAACCTACTATACATGAACCAATAAATACCTAAAAAAGTTTGTAAATTAAGAATCATAAGAGCATATAGTGTTTGTGTGTTGCAAACTGCCCAATCTTAAAACTCTCTGAAGCACTTAAGATTTTTTTTTCTGCCTAATGTCATGCTGTTTGTGTACTCTGTGCATCAACTGTTGATTATGAGGAATGTAATGATCATTGATAAGGTAACCTTGAATGGGAACGTTAATTTGAGAACCATTTGGGCAAGTTTGGTTTTCACCATTCGGACTGAATACTGTAAATGAAATGTGGCAAATCTAAATATAAAACAAGGTTTTCATTTCAATTGTGGAATTTATGTTTTTTTTTGTTGTGATGCTTTATATGGCAAAAGAAAACAATATGTCAAATATGAAATTAGTAGCTGCTTTCATTTAAAATAACAATAGTTCCCAGTTGTTTGGTTAACATTATAAATAGCTCAACCATACCAAAAGCATTCTTTCTTGGAAATCTCCCACAAAGCCGGTGCTGAAAGTCCAGTCATGTGAATACAAATAGTTACAGTTTATAAGATGACCAATCCCAGTAAGGTCAGGCATGTCATGAACTGGAGCAACAACAACCTCTCAGTGGAAAACAAATGTAACAGCTGCAGCACAACATCCTGCTTCCAGCACAAATATAAGGAACAGAGAAAAGGGATAAGTGCAAAACCTCACAGAGTTCCTTAAAATTCTTTAGACTTCTTCATCGATGGTTTCACTCAAATCAGGGTTGGACGTCAACAATTAAAAGGCAAAAATTTATCAATCTTGACAATGTCTTGTGCGGTTGTTTGTATACATACAATATCTAGCTGGATAAAGAATACAATTTTTAACTTGCTTTCCATTTTGCTAATTGCATTTCAACTAGTTGTGGGTGGATTGATTCCCAAGGCAATAAATGCTGATGATACTGATAAAGTATTGTTTAGGGTAACAGGACTAGCATCAATAGATAAAAGGATCCACTATAAACAGTCAGTGCTACAATATATGCATTTTAGTTATAAAATATATGAAATATATGGTTGCTTGTATATGTGCAGTAATGGCAGTTTTAGTTTAACAATGCTTGCATAATAAATGTTTGTTATTTACCATTCAAAGCAATGTATTTGAACATGCACACTTTTAAGTAATTAATAAAATTTAAAAAGATGTATATTAATACATTATAATACAATACATTTCTCTTCTTTATAGGATAAAAAATAAAATGATCAATGTCAGTATTGATTATTTGGTATCAGATTGAA
>OMLM01015159.1:12271-52943 GCA_900302695.1 Helostoma temminkii | reverse complement strand
GTCTAAACAACTCAATGCCTATGCTCTTTGTCTCCTTTATTTTAATTAATTTTCAACATATTTCATTTCATATATATAAACTACATCTAAATTATTTTTCTCCAAATTCAAAAAACAATTGCTTTTACGTTTACATATAATATTTTTCCATAACCCAACTTTTCTTGCGTCGCTCAAAAGGCGGAAGAAGAAGAAGTGCGCACCTAAGTCACTTCCGGAAGCCATCTTTGTTTACTAAATTGGCGTTTTGAAACAAATTCAAAATGTTCTTTACTGAGCAGCGGACAGAGTATTCTCTCCTCCGGTTACCAAGAAGACGTTATAGGGATGTAAAAATATCTTCCAAACGGTGGTAAGTGTTCACTTGACTTGCAGCAGTGGTCAAATTTGGTCTTGTAAACATTTGAAGCTAGCTTTTTGCTAACAGCGTTAGCCGTATCTCTACATGGCCTCAAATGTCTCATGTCAAATGTGAAAGCGTTGCAGATTGAAAAAGGTGTTTCTGTCAATGCTTTGTGTAGGTACATACACATGCTTTAGCTAAGCGTTGGATGTGAAATTCATTGGATTCGGGAAACTGCTACATTTAGCTACATTTGTTTGCACATTGTGAATGTGCAAACAAATGTGCAAACAAAGTATGGCGTATTAGCTACTAGCAGTATATGGTAATTGCGATGTTCTTCTTGTACAACATGTACAAGAACTGGTTTGCATTGGTAACGAAGAAAGCTTTGAAACATGATGATTCTTAGTTCTGCAGACACGTGGTTTTGTTATGTCTTTTAACAGGAATGCATGTTGATCCCAGTTTATTCTCTGTTGAAGCAAGTTGCTTAGAATGATTGAGTTTGTTCTCATTTTTTTCATATTGCTATGGTTGCTCTATCTGGTTTCCACTACCATTGTTCTGTAATGGACTCTTGGTCATAGCAACGGCCTTGTGGTAAGCTTAGTTTTTGTTGAGGCAACGTAATTATTCCTTATCCTGTTACTCAACCACAGGAATGCTGTAATTTAGTGTCACTAAAATGGACACTCGGTTTGGTTTCACCATAAAAAGCCAGTTGTGTTTAATGTGTGTGCTGGTCTCTTTGGCTGTCTGTACATTGTGTGGGTGAATAAATGCAGAAGGTAAATGATACCACTTGCTGTTTAACCAAACTATTCTTGATTACTAGGGAGAGGCTGATGTCAACTGAGGGCACGGGTGTATTCCAAATAAAGAAATGCACCAGAGAAAGCATACTAGTTTCCTTGTTTAAATGGCTGTGTGTATAGTAGGACTTTTTCACAGCAGACATTTTGACTTGACAAAGCAGGACATGCACTAGAGGTAATAATGACATTAACTATGGCGCTGTTCTGTAAATGTGTCTTCATATTTCATGTCAGTGTGGCAGTGATCCAGCGTGCAATATACCACGACCTTATTAGGAAGCAGTATTACTAAAATGCTTTTCTGTAAACAACACCTATTAAATACATATAAAAAGTTAATAATAATAATAATTTAATAAGATTTATTGAGAATAAAAACACACAATGGTCTAAAAAAAACATTTTATTGTACAGGATTCACAATGAAAGGAGTAAAAACTGCTGAAGTAGTAGCAGTATATATATCTTAGAACACAAACCAAATGACAGCATCAATAAGTCTCCTGATGTACAAACCAAAAACCTCACAATACACAATACCTGATCTATTTCAACAACAATACAGTACAGTAACATGATTACATACAGTTATTTACAGAACGGGCTGTTGAAATACACCTAGGATGGAGGTAAAAGATTCATTATGACGGAACAAAGATAAAAATAAAAAAACAAAGGATATAATTTAGTCTCTCTAAAGTTAATTTTGCTTTGCTTAAAGAAGTGAACTTTGAGGTACTGTAAGTTTATGTACTTTAAGTTTAAGTACATTTCTATAGTTAGGTGGGGTGAATACTTTATGGGAAAATTCTATAGTTAGTTAATTACAATTTTTTTAAATTTACACAATGAGAAACAATTAGTCCTGTACATGTTTCACAATGTATATATGTATATATGTGTGGCTTTAAAATAGACCTGAATAAATTGGTTTATCTTCTTTACCTCTTTGTTTTAGTAAAGATGTTTTGGTGGGTTGTTTTGTGATATTTTAGTTTGATCAAAAATTTTAAAATGCAGACAGAAAAGCCATGCAACAAATATCCCATCACAGTTGTTTTGTATGTGTCTTAAGCCCAGGACACCCCCCTTAGTGATTTCATGTTTTTGATTACAGTTGTGACATTCACATTCAAGTCTCTGCAGTTTGTTTCAGTTACAGTTAAGCGCGACTTGTCCTTAGGTAGTAGTTAGTTGCTCAGCTGGTCAGCGTGCTGTGGCGCGAGTCATCCCCGGGTTAACAAAGGAGAAGTTTCTGAACATCGACTGATCAACGCTATTGATGAGCGTCCGGTCCGCACACGACAATCTTGGCTTCTCGTTGATAAACTCTTTGTCAAAGTTACTGCAGTCACTGGGTGATGTCTGAAATGATGAAGAGAAAATATGTTAGGAAAAATGAATATATAGATGTCTACAGTGTGATTTAGTTTAAATCCATAATAAAATGACAAGACATGATTCAGGTGACACTGTCACAGTCCACAGGGTTAATACTGGAATTCAGTAACCTGATTAGTCAGCTTTCTTGAGTAAACTGATTAGACACGGGCACATAAAAAAAAAAAAAGAGAGAGAGAACATGTCTAGACGCAGCCTGTTCTGTCTCTGTACACTTAGAATCAGTGAATCATGCTTCCAAAATAAGCCAGAGTTAGGGTAGAAATCAGATTATACTCAGATTTCCAGTAATCGGGTTACTTAACTCCCATGCAAACTGGTTCCCCCCAATTACCTTAGAAAACCGGCTTCCCAGAGTAATCTGATTCCTTCACTGCATGTAAACGCACTGACTGTCTCACAGCCCAGGTGGAATTCTCAGTTTGGTCATTTTATCTGAACAACTGTCAAAATGCAAAGATTTTTAAATTTACATGCAGTTAAGAAATCAGATTACTCAGGGAAACCGGGCTTCTTGGGTAATCGGGGAAGGAGTTTACATGGGAGCTAAGAAACCTGATTACTGGAAATCTGTGTATAAATGCAGCAGATGAGTAATCTCATTTCTCACCTAAGTCTGCCTTATTTTGGCAGTATTGTTCAGAACAGACTGATACTATACGTGTCCTTACTTGCTTTCTTTTGCTCTCTTTTGTCTTTTTCTTTCTTTCTTTCTTTTTTTTTTTTTTTCTGTGACGTGCCGGTGTCTGAGAACTGAAAGTGCTTATAGAGACAAATGCAGACAGACCAGAGCTCCATTTCACAGAGCAAACTGACTGAATTAGAAAGAATACAAGGAGAAAAGTTATTATATTATTTAGGCATCTGCAAGACACTTAGTGTTAGTTTCAGTTATAATTGGTCTTAAGACAGACTTTATTTTAAAATAAGGGGCCATTGCGATCCTTGTAATGATTTTCCAATTTATTCATCTTTGTCGTTTTTTGGTAAACGTGTATTAGTGCTAATAATTAATTAGTCTGTGTGTTTAAAACTAATCGCAGCACAGCAGAGGAGAAGAAACCAGCACTCGGTGCATTCAGTCAACCAGCTGCAGACGTAACGAGGAGACTTTTGCACGTGGCTAGTCACGTCTTTACTTCCTGTTTGTCTCATCTGCCGTGTGCTGCTTAACGTAAAGCATCCCTACCTTCTAGTTACAGTTAAGATGATGTACAAGGTGGACATGAGTCGGCATAGAGAACCTGTAACACTTACTATAGTTGGCTTGAAGGGCGCTGGCACCTGCCGTTGTTCCAGAGCTTTCCAGTCAGTGCTGCTGAAGAAGTGGTGCTGCCTGATGTTCCCTTTCACTCCCAGTCTCTCCTCGGGCTCTCTAACGAACAGCTGTAGCACAGACACACCAGAACTGAGGTTATACACTTTACGCAATTGCTTTTATATTTGTGGCGGTGAATGCACAGCCAGTTTTAGACAGCTAAATTTAAAGAGTTAAACATCAGTCACTTTAAACTTATGTCTTAATCGATGGTAGCATTGTTACATTTTTTTTGGAGTCCATCTAGTTTTAATATCACTGTAGGCCTAAAATGTTTGAGACTTTGTTGCATAATTGGTAAATACACTCTTGCTTTTTAAAATACTTGTTTGTCATGTCAATAATCAATTCCCAACAGGAGTATTTTTCTTGATGATGAAAACTAAACAAATAATTTTTCTTTCTAGTCCTTTCCCATGTGGCGGTAGTAGTAAACCATGACTACTAATAGTGAACAATAGAACATGTTGTTTAAAAAGCTGAACCATAGAATCACTGCTTTAGGGGGATTAATCACTTTAGTATCTCTAATTCCCTCTAAACATTCAATCATCAGAACACAAGCATGCAGCATCTGACCTTGACTAGTATGTCCTTGGCATCTTTAGTGAGCCAGCGGGGATAAATGGGGTTGTCTGTTCGTATGGATTGAAACAGCTCCTCTTCATCACGGCCGTGGAACGGAGACTGACCGATCAGCATCTCGTACAGCAGCACGCCAAACGACCACCAGTCCACTGAGCTGTTGTATTTCTGACCCAGCAGGATCTGTTAAACAGTCACGCACACAAAGACATTAAGTTATAACAATCAGCTTCTGATGTAGCTTTCAGAATTTGTCCCGGTTCATTTAAAAAAATTTTACACACTCTCAAAAACTATTTGCTCCTTTGAATTTGTCACACTTAAATGATTCAGATTACGTTTCTGATTTTTATTTGTAAAAAATCTTGATGAACACCATCTTGATGTAAGGATTTACATTTTTTTGTGTTATGACATGGTATTATGCAAAATATACAGGGAATTTGTTAAAGAAATAGCATAAGCTAAAGTTGGTGAACAAGTTTTTTGCTGAAGAAATCCTGCTTTATGCAGAGCTACTTAGTAAATCATATTCATTCATGCAATTAGCCACAGATACATACAGTATCATTACTTTTTGCAAATAGTCTACAGTCAACAGTTCAGTGTGGACGGAGGCCTATAAATTATGTGCAGCAACATTTCTTACTCTGTGATTTGGTGTAGTTTTATCCTGTAATTCTATAATTCTGTATAAAAGGGACAGTGTGGTCACCTCAGGGGCGATGTAGTCAGGTGTACCGCAGAAGGTTGAGGTCCGTAAGTCATCCTGCATGTTTTCCTTGCACATGCCAAAGTCTGCTATTTTTATATGACCCTCGGAGTCCAACAGCACATTATCTAGCTTGAGATCCCTGCAAACGAATAGGAAGATCAGACAAGAAAGGAAATTAAAAAAAAAAAAAAAAATTCTGTTTGCCATTCTGTGATGGATCATCAATTTCAGTTCTGTTTCTAGCTTATACTGAGAACCGACCTGTAAATTATTCCTTTCGAGTGCAAGAACTGGAGCCCACAGATGATCTCAGCTGCATAAAACCTGCAGGGAACCACAGAAATGAGAAAGAGGAAAACAAATATGCTACTTTTTTTTTGTTGTTGTTGTTTCAGCTCCTTTATCACCACCAACTGTCTCCAGACCAGAGACAATTTTAAGGAAGAAATAAAGTTCTAATAATAGTTGTTTTTTTTCCTGTTTAAAACACAAATTGAATCAGTTCAGATTGGAACTAAGCAAAACAGTAGGTGTTATAAATAAACTGATATTGTTTTCTGTATTTGAAGTGATTCATCACACCATGGCTCAGCGGATATAAATTAAATTGGGGGGAAATGTTTATCTCACCAAAACAGTAAAAAGCTTCAGTCGCTCATTGCACTTAGATAAAACTGTATGTTATGTCTTTGGACTGAATACGTACGTGGCTCTGTGCAGGTCAAACTTATGGCAGTTCTGAATGTGAAACATTAAGTCGCCTCCGTTCAGATACTCCATCACAAAAAACAGGTTTTCCTGGATAAAAACACAAGGATGTCAGGGGCTGTGGTTTCTGGAGGTGGCTACAGATGAGTCCTGAGTGTCCAGGTGAGTGTGGCGGTTACCTTGGTCTGGAAGGTGCAGTAAAGATGTGTGAGGAAGGGATTTTCCCAGGCTAAAGACAGGACTCTCCTCTCCACCATGGTGCACTCCACGTCATCGTCCATCAGGACCACATCTTTTTTTAGAGCTTTCACTGCATAAAACTGCCCATTTTTTTTCAGCTCAGCTAGAAACACCTGGAAACAGGAAATGGGGTTGAAAAGCTGCTACAAACCCATTTTTAACACCCTCATTCTAATACCGTGTCTGTGGCTTCACTTCTACCACCATCAGAGCAACAGGCCGCTGTGGTTTTCTGTGGAAACTGAGTGCTCAAACAAGTGACCACAGGCCTCATAATTTGCTCTGTGACAGTTGAGTGACTAGACCCATTCACACTAATGGAACGTTATCTTATCCATTAGTTGGTTATTTTTAAGCATGTAAATCATATTCAGTGCTTTTCTATTTTTTTTAATCAGGTTAATCTACCTTGCCAAAGCTGCCTTTCCCAAGCATCTTGTGCAGGATGAAGTCGTCGATGTTGAATTTGGGTTGGTGATCCTTCTTGGGAACGGCGTACAGAGGCTCCTCATCTGTCAGCCCCTCAGTGACCAGCCTGCTGAAGTCTGCCGGTGTGTCCCATGAAACGCCCTGCATATCTGCTGAAGGAGACAGGTCAGGAAACGATTTAATTAAAAAAAAAAAAGACTTTCCCAACTTGGTGAAAGGGAAGATGTTAGAGTTTGTGTACCTTTGTTTGCAGGTGTAGCTGTGGCTGTTAAACCAGCTAACCCAGACGGAGCTCGCAGCATTCCTGGCTGACCAACACCTACTGGTCCTTCTCGACCAATGATGTCAGTGTCTTTGGTGTTTCTGGCCTAAAGGGTAAAGGTAAGACGAATCAATGTGTTTACATACACTTTAGAAATCAGGTTACAGTCGGCTTTCACGAGTCAGCTGATTTCTTAACTGTCATGTAAACGGTAAACTCGGTTTCCATAATTTGGGTAGGGGAATAGAGAAACCTAATTTCCCAAGGCAGATTTCTCCCAGAGAATATGGTGCCTTGTTTTTAAATCAGGTGCACCTAAAGACCAGCTATATCAACTAAAAAGTGCCCTCTACGCATCCTAAATAAGTAATTTTCACCTTGTGTTTCTTTAAGTTTGCGCTGTGAAATAGAGCAATAGTCTGTTCCTGTTTCTCTCTCAGTGGTTAGCTACCCAACACTGGTACAAAAAATACAGTTATACAGTTAAAAACTGTGAACCACGCTTCAAAAATAACAGCAAGGTTAAAGAAATCAGATTACTCTACTGCTATACGGATTTCCAGTTATCTAAATTCTGAAGGGCATGTCAACTCCTTCCACACTTTCCCGAGTAACTTGGTTTCTCTGAGTAATCAGCATGTAGCTCAATTGGTAGGGCCGTCGTCTTTCAACACCAGGGTTGGCGGGTTCCATTCCTGGTCTTACATACTGAGGTATCCTTGGACAAAACACCAAAACCCCTGATTATTGGCGCCTTAAAGGGGCAGCCTGTCCAAAATGCAAATTTCCCCAGTGTGGGTTTATATGGGTTCCTTCTCTTCTCTCTTTCTCTCTCTCTAATTTTAACTGCAGTTACTGTAAAAGCAGTCAGTAAGTTATTCAAAAACAGTCTTCTTTCTAAATTTCAGGTGAAATAACCTGCATACTGTAAGAAGAGATTTGTTCTCTGACCTGCTGTTGGCTCTCAATGATAGCCAGAGCCTCAGCCATCAGTTTTTGGTTGACGCCACAGAGGTTGGCTACTTTCTTCTGGCATTTATGATGGACGTTCATGCTACATTCTGGAAAGAAAACACAGCAGGTTGCCATGTAAAACAACTATTCATAACCACCTTACACACAATGTAATCCTATTTGCAGTGATGATTAAGGAAATGTAATAGATTGTTGTATAAATGGATAAAGCATAGTGGATAATTACTTCACTTTCATTGCATTCTGTGACAGGCAGGTTCGTAATGTTTCTGATTGTACAGCCATGTTTCCACCAATGCTTTAAAGAAGATAATTTGCCAAAAGATTGCTAATTTTTTCCTTTCTCTTATTTATGCGTTCTTCTCATTGTGCACCACTAACAACACAAATATGATATAACAGACGGTATGTTAAACCTAGAGGTCGACTGATATGGGATTTTTAATGGCTGGTGCCGATGCCGATATTGAAAATTTGTAGTTTGTGGACCGGCTACGCTGAAGGACTTATCAGCCATGCCGATATTTACAAATTCCAAATATCAGCCGACCTCTAGTTACACCCGAACTGCATCAGTGTGTTGGCTTGTATCGGTATCGTAATTAATTTCACATGCAACACTACACTCTGCACCTGCTGTGGCAGCTGCAGTTTGTTTTAGGTTTACTGTCTCATCCAGCACTCAGTACTTAATCCAGATGGGAAATATTAAAATATTTGCTGTTTGTGGCAGCTGTTGGAAGCATATCATGTTGTATAGGCAATGAATTTCTGTTACTGTTTTCTAACTCCTACATCGTGCATAAACAGTTGTGTGTATACACTACAGTTGCTGCCAGATTTCCTAAACATGTGACATTTCCGACTTACATTGGCGCCCAGTAACTACAGCTTTACCTGACATTAGGTTTCCTTGACATAGTTATTTTATGGTTTATGTAAAGTACAAGGTGACTATTGGTGTCCATGTTTGTATTGACAAGAACAAGCAAGGAATTCCATTCTTGCAGGATTTGTTGGATTGCCGAAACTTCGATCAAATCCTTGGTGGAGAGAGTCTTTAGGTGTGAGCTGTCCAGTCTTTTGAAATTCTTAGCTAGTCTTCAGATGTGTCGCAAATCCATGAAAGGCAAAGCTCCAGTTTTTCACAACGGCATGCATTAAACCACAGAAGCCATAAAAGTCTAGCCTCTCACCCTCACATTTGAGCCCCTGCTTGGCGAGCCCCCACAGCAGAGTCCCACAATGTTCACAGAATGTGGGACTTTTGTAGTTGTAGACTTTAAACCTGTGGGGCATGTCGATCTTGAAGCGCTCCTTGTGGATCTGCAACACATGCAACAAATGGCTTTATATTATGGAAGTTCAGGTTTAGATGTTCAAGCAGACTTTCAAATAAACATAGGCCAACAGCAGGAATGAATCAGTAGTAAAAACAGTTTCAGTATCCAAACAGTGGGTGGCATGTCTCTCCTTTTATACTACATATTACAACATGAGGTTTTGTATTCTCTTTTGTTTTCGTAAACCCAGCCGGCTCAAGAGGAAGTGAAACAGATCAACATGCAACAGAAGAAAAGAGACAAGAATGTCTGAAATGATAATTCTGGGTGAGGTGACTGCTTGATTAGTAAGCTTTATAACCACAAGTATATGAATCTGTTGCACATATCACATCAGCAACCACTAAATTTAACTCTGACTGCCTGGAAAGAGAGTGTACACCGTCATAGAGCGATTTATCTGAAGCAGTGAGGGTGAGCCCAAAGGCCGGCGTGTAACAGATTCTTACCATTGTTTCTTTGCTGTTGATTGCTGAACCGGTACATTTGGCGATAACTTTGTCTATGCATTTTTTGTGGATAGCTGCATTGCAATCTAAAAGACACAAACATAACAGGGTTAGACACACAGGGTAGGGTAGAGAGCATCGTTAACTTGGTCATTGCTTACATCAGTGGAAAAAAAGCTGACACTTACGTCTGCACTGGTAGCCCTGTTTGTTAAGACCCCTGCAGTAGAGAAAGGGTGAAATGACTCAAAATGATGAATAAAGTATCTAATTTAGACACACATGATATTTGACTGTGTTGCATACCAGACAAACTCTTTGCAGACAGAGCAAAAGGTCGGTTGAGGGAAGAATGTAGCGCTGAACTCGTGACACTTGACAACATGTACTTTGGCCTGTTTGATGGCACCACGTCTCTGATGCAGGGCAAACAGACCCTCCCTCTCTCGCTCAGACTCGGGGTCTCCCTCGGTCTGACCTGGAGCGTCTGAAACGCATTGTGCAAAAGTAAGACGGATGCTAACAACACACATACAGCTGTGGTGATCGGCAAGCAAAACCTCTCACTTAAGTTTCAGTTTCTCACCTTTTGTGGAATGAAAAAATATTTGAGAGTTTCATTCTGACCAAAGACTTGATCTCTGATGGATGTGATGTGACAATCTTGCAGCCCCATCGTTATCATCCGGGCTTATAGTTTTTGCTGTTTGCTTTTTGTTTTTGAAATGATAAATTGTCGCCAACGGTGGTTCATACAAACTCTACAGAGCCAGGGATTTTCTATCAGTGGAGCTAAATCTAATTTCAGGGAAACTGTAGTGTTTCTAGATGCAAACAACACCACTATTGATTAGAAATCTGTAAAGTATTTTTTAGAATCGCAAAACACACTCACTAAACATAATATCGCAATATTTTACACTTTTTTAGTATTTTATTGCAGCCCTACATTTTAAAAAGCAGCTTTCATTACAATGCAAATGGACAATGCGAGCAGTGAGTCACTGACTGTGCTGAGTCAAACCATATTCTGATGAATTCTGTCTTCTTATCAGTGTAGCTACTAGATGACTATTTAAACAGTTGTTTCGCTCAGTGCTTGTGACTTCTGCCATGTGATGAGGCTAATATTACATATAAATGCAGTGTCTTAATGATGGTCTTAACATTGTTTATTAATTCCCTGTGTTGCATGCTGTTATTATCACTATTAGCTGCGTCATCCTTTTTCCTTGACCTAATTTTAGGCGTTGCATGTTTTAATGTTGTTGTAATGGCTAATGTGTAATCTAGCCACATGCATACAGAAATAATAAAAGTATTATCATACGCCTTTTCTTTCTCCTGATGATGCTTTTATGGCTGTGCATCAAGCATAATGTTTGAGCTATAGACACATGTTAAACGTAGCTTAGCACACGCATAATAATGATACGTCTGTTTACAGTATTCAACACGTGATGTGCACCGTCTGAACCAGTCACGCAGTTTACTCACTATTTACACTTTAGCCCTATTTATTATGTTTTTTTAATCCACAGCAAACATATACTGTACTCATAGTGACATTTAAGGCACCACCTGAACCTTCCCTTCTCTTTGCACCTGTTGTTAGTTAGTACTTACTGCATTTTATTGGCGTAACGAGAGCCAAACCTGTCAGCGGAACTAACCTACTGTAACACATTTACATTGCTCTGCACTGTCAATAAACCCAACTGTTGACTGTCAAGAAATAAAACCCATTCCTATGAACATGGATCACTGATTCAACTCAGTATTTACTCTAAATCTATATCGTCTTATGTCAGGCAAAGAGTGAAACATGTTACAAGCTGTCCCTTTTTAAAAATGTTTTATGCATTCAGGAAGGAGTTTGTTAGGTTTTTCAGTGTGTGTTTGGGTGAGTGGATGCAGCCAGTGAGGAAGTTCTACAGATCAAATGTACCAGTTGCTCTGTCACCTGTTGTTCTGAGCAGAGATTTCCTATTTGTTGAGTCTAAATATAGAAACATGAAATATGGCTTCTTCATTTTTGTTCTGGGTGGCTTCTCAGCCCTTTGGCATGGTGTTAATGTCACAAAGGCACCAGTGAAAGGAGACCAACACAAACCAAACAGTTTTATTTCACTCTTTTCACTCTTATTTTCTTATTTAGTTATAGAAAATGTAATTATGCCTGTATAAACAGACCAAGGTGCACGTGATAAACCTTTCTAAAAAACTTGCATTTCTGGAGCATTATATTTCCTCAAAAATTGCAGAACTGTCACATTATAGTATCACATTAAAGTAATAAAATCTGGAAAGTGAGAACTACACATGAGTAATGAGTAAAAATGTGCTGTATTTTCTGTCCATTGTGACTTGGATTACAATTGATTCAATGCAATTTCTTCTATAAAAACATTAAAAACATTAAACTGAAAACAAGACACTGATTATTGTCTAAATATAAATTTATATACTATATATATGGTGGACAGGAAATTATTCACATTCTTCTTTTGAGAAGGATGGACTTTTAAAGAAGGACTTGGGGGTGGCCAAGTTATTTCTGAGAAACTTAAAGAGTGCGTATCATCAGTGATGCATTTCCTTTTTTAATGATGTCTCCACTTCAACTCTACTTCTACTACCTCTACATCTACTTGCCAGCAAAAAGCTCTGGCAAATGTACATGGTGGCTACGATACACTATGTGCTACAGTGTCTTGTTGCTGTTTCTGAAACTGATGGAGGGATACTAGGTTGAGTTACTCACCGCTTTTCTCCAGATAATATCTGGCTTCCATTAATACGCGACCCTGCGGCTTCAGCTCCAGCTACGGGGGAGAAAAAGCAAAAGAAGAATTAAAGAAAAAACAGATACAAAACATTTTGGGGCATGAATTCGTGAGAAAAAGAGTGAGTATAAAAAAGGAAGGATGTGGATTCAAGATGATGATGATGATGCATGAACTGCATTACAGAGAAACTATGCAATGTTTAGGCTCTGGCTGCATTGTGATAGACAGACTGTCTGGCACATAAAACACGTAGGACCAAACTGGTGAGGAAATGTAGTCACAGGATCTATTTGATTTGATTCACCAATTTATTCTTTGTCCTTGTTTGCTTTGGGTGGAGAGACAGTCAGCATGATGCCTCTGATGTTACTCAAAGCCAGGACTTTCCATGGAAAGAAATTCTCTTGTGTGCAAAATCTGTTTCTAATTTCTGAGAAGTAAAAAATAAACTGAGGAACAGCTCAGGAATTTGCGTCACAGTCTCCATGGTATTGATGGATACTGATAGACGTGTGAAATTTAGGCCTGAAAACTTCTAATAGGATGAAAACCCCCTGACCTTCGAAGTATTTTGTAAGCACTTCTGCCTTTTTAAATGGTTGTAAGAAATGGAAGATGATGACATTGTGGTTGCATGGTCAGTGTCTTTTAAATGTCTAATTCACCAATATTACCCAATGTTTTGCAATTTTAACATATAAATGAGTCATCTAGCTTTGTGCGGTTGCTAAAAATACTGTTCAAACGATGCATGTTGAGTTGAAGTTGCTGTAGGGTTTAGTAACATATAAGTTGTTTGTTGTTAAGATTTATTTATGCATAAAGAAAAACCAACACAATGTGTGGTACGTTTAATTCCAAATAGGGAATTTTGCTGATATTTGGCAAAAAAGGTTTAAAGATTTCCTTTAATATAGTTCTTTTCAGAGATTAGTGGCCACGTATCAATTGTGTTCTGATCATGTTACGATTATTTTGTCCACTCGCCATAACAAGGCTTTGCTTTCTCATCCTCACATGAACCAAAATTGCACTATTGCAAAAACTTGCAAAAATGGTTTCATACCGAGATCACAAAATGAATGGTAAAGATTACATTTAATATAGGTGAACGACATATTACTGCTTATATGCATTAAAATAACATTCTGTCACGTCTGCCCTTCAGTGCAATAAAAAAAAGTTTCATGATTGCAATATCTCATGTGAGATCATCAAGTGGAAGTTGACAGTGACCTTGACATTTAACCCCTTTGTAAGCAGTTTATGGACAAGTCAAAATGGATGCTTGTGCAAAGTTTGAAGGCATTCCTTAGAAGGATAGTACAGCTGCACACGCAGACATTTGGCAAACATGCAAACTCTAAAATTAGGACAGGGGAAAAAGATAAAGGAGCAAATAGTGATAATAATAGTATGCAACACAGGGAATTCATAAACAATGTTAAGACTATTATTAAAGTGACTTTTGACATTTGTGGTAAACTGAAAGGAGCTTTCTTGAAGCACAAGAACTGTACGGATGGACAGAAGTACAACCTGAAAAGCAAACTCCAAGTCAAAACAACTTTACCACAGTCAGTTGTAAACATCACCGTAGCCACTACTGAAGGACTTGCTCAAAACACCTTTCTTCTCCTTGACTTCTTCAGCCTGTGGCTTCATAACATTATCAAACTATATATGTTACTGGATCCGGTTTTTAAGGCAAATGTCAGCATTGTTCTCAGTGACTGCATTTACATTTCCCTGCATTTCCTATATTAGTATAACAGGCGGAAGGGCAATTGGTTCATATCAACAGGGTATTTTTAGACAATCCAGCAAATATTTAGACCTGATTATTAATGTTGGGATCAGAAGTACAGATATTTCAGAATTGATCTTTACATCACTAATTAAGTGATGAAATTAGATTTTGGTGGTCATTATGAACTCACAGCAGTATTACATCTGGGACAAGCATTTGTTTGGACTCATGAATGAACTGATTAGATTTTGGTGGCCAAAGGTCAAGGTTACTGTGACCTATTGTCGATCACCTTCTTGTGAATGCAGAGTTTCAGGAACGTTTTGAGGGCGTGTCTACCAAATTAGCGCACTAAGTCAGATTCAAGAGTATGAGTCTGGACAGACATGCGTGCAAACTGTAACTTGACAGTTTGGCAGAGACAGTAGTTTCTTTACAGTGTGCATTTTTTTGTTTTAAATACATAGTTATCACTCCATATTGCAGTCTTTACTTTCATCTAGTCCATCCCCTCCAATACTTTCCACGTCTGCAAGTACTTGTCTCGCACATGTGCGCTTAAGCATGGCACAGAAATCGACATTCTCCATGAGGCTCTATCGTGGGAAATCTGGTTTGTCTATTCCCCTATCCCAGTTAAAGAAACCAGTTTCCATGTGTACATACAACTCCTTAAGTAAGCTGATTATATACCAGTGCATGCAAACACACTCACTGACATAGATTATTAGGACACACAAAAAAAAAAATGGAGCAGTCACTGATGTTAGTAAAATCTGTGGTCATTCCTGCCATGGGATTTAAAATGCTGGGTGGTGCAGTGCGGATGATGGTGATGCTTGGTATTAAAAAACAGGATTAGTCCTCTTCAACACTTGGTCTTTTGACCCATTAGTGACCCAACCCATCTGGATTCTGCCAGAATGGCCACACAGCTGCCCTATGAATGCAAAAAAAACACACACTATACTAACCCAAATCTCCAGCTTGCCATTCTCTTTTTTGCATCGTGTCGCCAGTGAGTCCAGAGCCACCGTGGCCTCAGATTTCAGCTCTGCCGTTCGGTCCTTCACCATCACGTGCATGATGCGACCGCGGTGTATGTGGGCATCGAATGTAGTGCTCCACGGTGGGTACATGGTGGGTTTCTTCTGTTTATACACTTGGCCCTTTTCTGTACAGAAAGAACATAGATAATATCAAGAACAGTCACTTCTTTATAGATGGTGCAGTTTTTTGCTTTTCTTTGATTTTTATCAGCAGCAGACTCTGGAAACTTTTTCATTCTGACTCTGACCCATTCATTACGCTAATTTAATGTCTTACTGGCAGGGCAACAAGATGATTTTTTTTTTTTTTTTTTAAATCAAGAAGTGAAAATGAAAACATTGCCATAACTGGTACGTTTTTAGTATTGTCTCTGTGTCAAAAGTATAGATCTGTGTCATAAAGCAGTTATGTATTGTTATGCTCTGTAGCACATTTCCTTCATTATGAAGGCCAACCCCATGGACCACCCTGCTACTGTAAATACAAGCGAACAAATGTATATTAATCCACCGCTGAAAACTGTCCCAAACAAGCATTTAACCTACTTGTTTGTATCAATCACATCTGGAATGTGACAAAGAATTCCTTCCAGTGGGGAAAACCAACACCAGGAATTAGTCTGGTCAAAAAGGATTAATATGTAGGGGGGTTGGATGCTATTTTTATGATCTGAAGATGCTAATCTCTGACTGCTTTTACATTAAAATATGTAAAAACATCTGCACGGTCAGCTGTTAGATGTTTTAACTTTAGAGTCTCTTCTGTATTCAGTTAGTTTACACTGCAGGACCATGATGTAAATTTTGACCAGACCTTTATGATTAGTGTTGGTAGATTTCTTTTTTAATCGCATCACATGGCCAGTGAAAAAAACATCTTTTTGACCTCCATAATTGACATCTGCTTTATTTATTTATTTATTTTTTTCTATATCACATATATCCACTTGCATAACAGCCAAATGCTGTCCTTCCGCTTCAACAATAAAACTCAGTAAGCTTTTTACCACAAAGTCATCTGTGGTTTTTTCCATCATCGGCTCATCTCCTGTCTGTCCAGCGACCCTGCCAGTTATCATCTGTGCCGATTAAAGTACCCGCAGAGGAAAAATGTCAATTCTCCCCAGACGCATGGGCTACAGCAAAATGTATGTCTGCATTTTTTTTTTTTTTCCTGTAAGAAAATTTCCTTGCAGCGTTATGCAGAGTGAGAGGTGACATATTTTGGTGTCAACCAGAACTAAGACAGTTCCTGTGTTATTCTTTGAAAATGTTCAAAGGGGGTATTCAGTCTTAAGTGTGCTCTCACGCCTATGCTCCATCAAATGACGCTTTCACTGTCTTATGCACTGTGGGTATAGTGTCAAAGACATTTAGCTGAGACATTAAATTAGGTTTTGTTTGAGTGCTTAAATTCAAAGTTATTGCATTTTTCTTTTATCTAAAGAGATTAAAGTAGATCTAGTATGTTTATATACTGAGTTGGCGGTTTGTTCTCCTGCAGTACTGCAAAAAATCCTCCTTCATCTAGGTGCTAATGTTCAGGTTTTGTAATGAGGGGTGTTGATTCACCAGTATGATCATTTTAAAGACTGTATTTTGTGCTGTTGTTGAACTTTACTGTATTATACAGAGAAGTGTTTCTGTTAGCCTCACTGATATAGAAGAAGAACACAAGCACCCTCTTCTCCCCTCCTCTCTCCAACATCTCTTATTTAGTAGTACTTTGTTGCATATGTTGACATAAAATTTTCCAGGGGCTTCTGGTGAGCGGAAAGGTAGTTAGGTTCTAATCTTTATAGAGCATAGAAAGAGAATTCAACTCTGTTGTAACATGCTTCGACATGAGGCAACTTTCATTTCATAGACCATGGTCCGGTGCAGTGAACAGTGTTCAGACTTTTACAATGGAGAAACTAAAGCTGCTAAACAGGAGAATAGCACAGGAGGAGCAACATATCTGGACAAGAGTTAGGTGTGGACCTTCGTTTGAAGGACAAAGGACACTCAAGCAAGGGCAGTGATGTATACATTTTGGGCAGATAAGATACAGTAAGTGGGATGAGAAAGGCTATATATGTGCACATGGAAAATCCTTCCCACGACAGAGTTGGAGGCCTTGGACACAATCTGTCTTTTTTATCATGCTGCCCTTTCTACTATCCCTGAGAAAACCAGAACCACTTCACACATCCACCAGCAGCACAGTTAATGATCTACCTTATTGGACGCAGTAGGGATTGTAAGAAGTGTGAATATTACATCTACTCACACGCCACATCTCATTATCCGTCTACCAAGCCTATTGATGCCAGGTGTGAAGGGAAAACTAACCTGGAGAATTAATTTGATCTCCTACCAGCTGAAGTCCAGCTGCCATGCTAGAACTTCCTGTTCCTGAATATTAGGTGAAAACTGATCAAATGTTATTTGATCCTACAGTCTCTTGACACTGCACATGCTTTTTGATTATTATAAATTATTGAACAATCGGACTATCTGACAATCTCTAATGTCACGAGATTACAAACCGTTAGATTATCGCATATAGATTTAGACTTGTACTCAGACTCACACTTGACTTAGACTGGGCCTGTCTTGGTGACTACAGGCCCCCCACTGACTTCCCAGAAAGAGATGTTGCCTCAGTAAGAATATATGTCTCCCTAACAATGTGGACATATCTGACCACAGAACTTGTCTCCTGTCCTCACACCCAGAGAACCCGGCGGTGCTTCTGCATAGAACTGATTTATGGCTTTCTCCTTGTGTAATAGAGTTTTGGGTTGCATTTCTGGACAGTTTTTCCACGTGGATATTATATATATATATATATAATATGCTTTTCCCAAATTGTTTCTAACTAACATTTTCCTAATTATGAAATATCTCTATTAGCATAATATTGTCAGCAGTGTTTGATCTCCAACTCAGCTGGTTTGTCTAATTTGAATAGTATTCTAAAAGTGGAAGTTACCCAAGGATGGCCCACCATTACACTACACTTGGAAGATGTCAAACAAGATTTTCCATGAACATGGGAAGCTACATCTCATATTACTGCAACAAAAACAGGAAACAGTTCTAAAACTCAGTTACACAGGCATGAACAGTCAACTTTGTTGTCTGTTCTTCTAAGCAGCACAGTGCTGTGTTCCTGTAAGTGTAGCTGTAGAGTTACACTCCCTCATGCAGCATGTTGATTAGTTCAGCATCCGTCTCCCTCCCAATCAGCTATTGCCTCACACAAAATAAACCCATGTAGGAAGCACTGAATTAGTCAAGTCAGAATGTAATAATACATAATTGGTTTTGGTCTATGAAAACACATAGACATAGAACACTAACCTAATACTATAAGGAAATGACTTATTATGGTGTTCCACACAATAATATTTCAGTTTCATTACAGCAAGCAATGTCACTACCCTGATTTCCATACAGAGCTGCATTAAATTCTCGCCAAGATCTTATATTGATGATGGGATTAGAGAGCTGCGTAAAGGCTTCTCCAATGCATCCCAAATCTCATTCTCAATGGGGTTAAGGTCTGGACTCTGTGGTGGTCTGCTCATGAGTGAAAATGATATCTCATGCTCCCTGAACAGTTCTTTCACAGTTTCAGCCCAATGAATCTTTGCATTACCGTCTTGGAATATACCTGTGCCAGCAGTGAAGGATGGAAAAACGTGGTCATTCAGTACATTCAGGCAGTCAGATGACCTCATTGTGTTAGCAGCTGAAATATATGAATCATTATATGATGGAAGGCTGTTGTCTATTTAAACCCAAGTCTTGGTTTTTACAAAAAACTTCCATTGGCATTATTAAACAATTATTTTAAGTCCTAGTAAAAGGTACTCAAGGGATATAGACAGTAAATGGGAAGTGAAAAAATGTTTTTATCTTAGGTAAGAATGTTATGAAATTAAATGACAATATCCCTCCAGTGAGTCAGTGGAAATTTCATGAATTGCACATTATATTTCTCTACAGCCACGTGGGACCATCCTGTTTCACAGAAGAGAAAAAAGAAACTTCAGAACCCTCCTTTTCCTCTCAGTGACACTCTGTTTTTAGCTCTATCCTCTACTCATATTCACCAGTGGTTAAAGATAGCCCAATGCAGAACAAAGATATCTGCTATCTTGCTGGGAAGTTTCCTAAAGTTGTGACATTGAATGTAAATCAACAACCGCAATGAGGAGCTTGTAAAATGAAGGACGTTTAGGATTAGCCTACTTTTTTAAAAACACACCCATCACTTTTACAGTGCTGGCTTTATGTGACGTTGAATTTGTTATAGTTCAGCTTTATGGTGCCTGCCACCCTACACCTCTGACTCCTAATATTCTTCAGATTCTTCAGTGCCATTTACAGCACACTTAGCATCAGTTTGAATGCCTTAGGCATCATCATTTTGTCATTTTTTTGCTGTCTATGGCGTGCACATAACAGGCAGAAGACTGCTGAGCAAAAAGGATGCCTATGCAGAGTTGTGCATGCCTGCTGAGATCTGCTAACACCGGTACCCTTGGTATTGAAATTACAAATTTTATCGCCAAGGACTTGTGTTTCAGCCTTTGAGAACAAAGGCTTTTGCGGTGTGTTAGAGCCAAGATATAATGTCATATCTCCAAGAAATCTTACTGACAGTGATCCCCAAACTCTACAACAACACTAGAAGTGAAGTCATGAAGTGAAGTATCCTGCTAATAACAACCTGCTTCAGGATCACTTTTCTTTACTGCTGCTTCAGTGATGGCAAATTTAATCTTCCAGTTTTATGAATAAAAGTTAGAAAATTAATTATTGATCATTACAAATACTTTGCTTTGCAGCCTTCTGAATCGTAATCGAATCAAATCACGAAGTGCCTAGATATTCCCACCTCTAACGTTATGAGTAGAGTGGAGTATACTTGTTTCAAAATTCCACCAACAGCCAATGACGAGAGGCCAACACAGGACTTATACACTCCCTTTAGAAGTCGGAGTGCAGCCGTTGGATATATACTGCAGTGCTCATAGATTCTAGAGTGTTAAAGCATAAACTATTTTGTTTGTCAAGGTGGAAAAGATACTGACCAGCAGTTTGAGTTAAGGCAGCAGCTCAGTATTTTTTTAATCACCACTTATTTTCCTAAATAACTGATAATCCATTCTGTCTACACAAAAGAGAAAATGGGACAAAATTTAAAGACATTCACTTTAAAATCATCCAAGACAAAGAAAAGTTGCACTTCTTGCTTGAAAAGTGACTGAGATTGAGTGAATGTTGAGATTAATCATCATTCATTTCAACTTCTGACACATACACCCAACATGAAGCCTCTGCTATGACATTCACCAACATATTAATATAATAATTAGCATCATCATTATTATTGTTAAAATGCTGCCTTCACTGGCAATAGACAAAGAATTGTACAATATATCATCAGTCAACTTCATATCAGAAGGTGGTTGCAGACCACACATAACTAATAAACATTGGTAGTGATGGTCTCTAATGTTGGTCACTAGTTCACTGATGAGCTAATCAACAGAAATGAAATTGCAGATGGTTTTAACCTGTTGATCTGTTAATACTGTTCCTTATCAGGCAAAAACACCAACCACATCTTGAAACTGATCGTTAGTTGCAGCCTTAATCACAAAAATCACTGACTCAATTTCCACAGATATATTCATACTCATAAATAAAGAAATCACTGACCTGTGTCGATGGCCTCCTTCATGTAGACAGCACAGTATGGGTTCAGCACCTCTTCATGGTAGGCCAGGCTGGGATCGATCTCAAACTTGGAGAAGCCAATCCGCAGAAAAGGCGACATGTCTTCAGGTTTTTTTTTTGTTTTGTTTTTTTTAATCCAACTTCTACTCAAATATCCAAACGGTCTCCACGAAACCTTCCAATATCACTTTCTTTGCAAAAGATGCACGGATTTTGCAGGTTTTGTTTTGCTGTCAACCACCTTTCCTCTACTGCAGCTCACACAGCCTGCCCCTTTTCCTTCAGAGGAAAGATGGGCTGGCAGGCGAGGAGGAGGCAGAGGAGGAGGTTTGCTGTTTCCGCCTTTGACACTTTAAACAACCTGTGAAAGGAAGAGAGAGAGACACAGACACTGAGAGAGCGATTTCATCACCCGTCACTTCGTGACCACAAGAGCTCACTGTGACTGCTCACTTTGTCACAGTTTCTCTGCAAAGGCAAAACTTTTGCCTGCTCCAGCTGGCTGTCAAAGCTGGGTTTTAAACTGAATCAACAAGAAAGCATCTCCCCTTATGGACCCCCAGGATAAAAATAACAAAGCAAGCAACAAAGCAAGAGAAACCAGTTGTCTGAATCTCAAGGCAAACCAAGTAAACTACCCATACCTGAAGGACTTGTAAACACCAGGTGTCACTTTTGGCAGAGCTTTTAAACATAAAAATACAAAATCTGAACAAATCTCTACAACTTCACTTTCTATGACACTAACTCGTGAAACCCTCTTGGGCTGTCTGCACTGCAGTGGTTTCGCTGGCACAGTCTTTGACTTTGTGATGGTCGATGTGATATTTAGGGCTGTGTGTGTTTTGTGCGCATGTTTATGTGTGTCTGTGTCACGCTGTGGTGTGGTGGAGAGAAGGCTGAAAGGTGACTATTAATAGAGCTGAAATATTAGACACAGTTCAGGAATACACCACTGCATACGCCGAGTCTGCAGTTCTTGTGCTCGTGGTCGTCATCGTAAGGAGCTGGCACCAGTCGCCTTCTTCACTGTCTCTCCCACTGATCCTGAGTCAGTGGTGTCATGTGGATAGACAGATATAGAGACATAAAAAGTATTACTGTTCTTACTAACACTGTATTCTGTAGAATGTGCTCTTTATGACTATTTATTGTTAAACTGTAATCAGTAATAGCAAATTGATGTGGCGCAAGATCCACAATTAGTTTTTAAGGTAAATTAAAGTTGCAGTAATTAATATTTTTATAATAACAATGGCTCAAAAGCCGTTGTGTGTAATATTAGAAGGGCTGCACCTTGATTAATTCTTGGAGAATTATTACACTCGTGTGTTAGGAGCTTTTTAGCATCTTGGTTTTCTGTTTTAAAGTCACTTTCTCTGCTCGCTCACATACGGTTGTTTCCAGGTGCAGCAGGCAGCAGTTTTTACCAAAACGCTCTAAAAACACACTGTACATAACTTACCCCACAAAAACCGCACACACTGAGCCAATTTTTTTCCCAGCCGTGTATCACTGTTTTGTAAGAAGTACGGTGACAAATAATGATATGAATTCACATGCATATTGTTTTCTTGATTGCCAAATTATTAATTTCCAAAATTCAAGATGACATCTCCGGATTACTTTGGTTGTGTGTTCCAACTGAATCACAAAATATTCAGTTCAGTATCAGAGCAGGCAAGGAAAACCAGTTAAATTTTACATTTGAAAAGCTGCAGTCAGATGTTTATCTGAAGCGTTTACCTAAAACATTTAGGTATACAATCGCTAATGAAAGTAGTTGTTGAAATAATGATGATCGACTAGTTGATCAATCAACTGTGTAATTGTTCCTGAAGATCAAAACGGTTATTGCAAGCCTTCGTAAGGTTTTTTATTTTTTTCCCCGGTGGGTGACACCAACCCACAGGTTGGTACAGGGCCACGTAAACATGGTGGACAACATCAAGTTCAACGGAAAAGACACCAGAGACAATTCATTGGTCCAGTCCAGTCTTCTGGACTGTGCAGTTATCATAGGGACAGATGTCAGGCTATAAATAAAAATATATTGGAAACACACCTACACTGACTCCCACGGCTTGACTCCCTCCACCCACTACAATACAAAGTGGAAGTCATCAAGACTCTGAGCGGAAAACATCTCCATCCCCACAGAAGCCAGGAAGAAGGAATTCAGGCATCTGAAGACGGCTCTCAAGCCCTGTGGATACCCCAAGTGGGCCTTGAGCAAGGCAGCATCCTGTTCCAGTAAAAGGAGGATGACCCAGCACAGCAACACCTTAGGACCAGAATCAGCTGTGTACATTCATCTAAAAGAACAAACTTGAGCACAGTGACGTATACATTTCGCACTGAGAAGACAAGTTTTAGAGAGGGGTCCGTGCAAATAAATACCCCATCATTCAGCAGAGGTGGAGGACTTGGACATAACCTGTCTGCTATTTATCATGTCGCCTTTTTGTCGATCCCCAGGAAAATCAGACCCAATTCACACCTCCCCTGGAAGACCACAGTTAATGATCCACTGCAATGGTGGCTGCCAGAGGTGTGACTGTTACATCTACTCACAGCCTTCCCTTCCATTGTTCACCTGATGAGCCTTTTCATGGCAGAAGTGAAATGAACCCAACCTGGAGGATACATTGTTGGTCTCTAACCAACTTTCCTTAGAATGATGAAGCTACTTGGATGAGTAGTGAAATGTGAGGTTGCCACAACTCAACTTACAGATTCACCTTTTTCACCCTTTCCACTTATAAGTAGCACTACTACTTAAAAAAAACTTGCCTACTTACTTAAACTAGTTTGCTTGCTAAAATAAAATGTAGTTAATTTTGTCTTTTTTTCTTAGTAATGCTCTACATACTGATAAACACAATAATTTCAAGTGTAAGTGGTATCAAACTGGGGCACAGCTGTAGCCTTGTTTTTACTGAATCTCTTAATTAGGTGAGAAGGTGATCAAATCAACAAAAGAAAATGAAAGAAACTAATTTAGTAACAGTTTAAACTACATTTAATGACTTTAAATATTATACAGATATTCACACTTTGCCAAGTAGTTACCTCTAAATCTCATAAATATCTTTATTAGTACATAAATGTCTGCATACATATAGATCCTGGTGTTGACTCTAAGACCAACACTCTCGCCCACACACATTACTCCTACAGTACAGCTTCAGACATTTGAAATGTGCAGAGTCGCAGCCTCCTGTGCAGTTTGAACCTTTTGTATAAGGCTGTGCTCATGCAGGAGGAGTAAAACTTCCGGTGTCTGACTTACAACTATATAACCACACTTCCTGTCTCTGGGGCGGTATAATTTTTCGTTTTGAAGATTCACAGGTGGGGCTGTTGCAAACACAAGATTGAAAAACACCGCCACTAAATACACAACACGGCTGCTCTGAATTTTGAAATGGTGGGCAGAAAACAGCAAGAGATTACAAACATAAAAGTGTTCAAGCTGATCCATTGTGGCTATGCGAACCAAAAATAAGATACAAGCTGCAATATGTACACTATGCAAAGTGAACTTTATTGACTTAGTACATTTAGTAACATCATCTATCCTTTTTTTATCTTGATATATCAATGATAATTGATTTAAATGTGTGTTTTTACTCAGCCTTAAATAAAAACACAGGTCTCTTTTAGTGTGTGCAGTGTAATTAGTGTAAAATAACTTTTTATCATCATTCTAAAATATGATTTGGTGAACATTTACTGTTGTTGTTGTCATTTATGTGGTTTACGCCTGTGGTTAAATTATATGAATATGATGAAAAGGAGGGAACTTGAATCAGAGTTTCATTTGCTAAAGCTGTAACTTGAAGGTTGGTGCTTCTAAACAATGAGGTTGAGATATGATTAGATGCACTAAACCCATCTTAGACCAATCAGATCTTTTTTTTGTAGTGATTCTCAATGCTGCTAAAAAAACAAAAACAAAAAAGAAATAATAACAATAAACTGTCCAAATGTGAATATTTATGAAACTAATTCAGTCTGTAAATATATTTTATAATAAGGTTGAGTCTAGGTGGCAGTTCAGTTTACGTGTTAGTTGGAGTTTGTGTTTTTTTTTTAACCTAAATATGTAAACTTGTGAATTAATAAAAGATTTGTTTCAGCTCTATTAGAGATGAAAAAGTATTAACATTTTATTTCACGATTATATTGACTATAATTCATTGTATTCAAGGTGTTGTTAAAGGGGGCTGAAAATTTTTAAAGGTGCTGATGCGCATTACTCTATGGTTATTACTTTTATTGTTATAAAAGTTATTATTGTTCTATGTTTTTTAAATTAATATAAATATTCTGTCTTACACACTCTTTCAAGCACCAACCATACATCATGTCCTAATAATTTATGGAATCAATGAGTGACTGTGTGTTTGTTAATAACAATAAAAAATTTCTGTGGTTTACCATGAAACCAGAAACGGTTTCATTGGATGGACCACCAATTAAAAATGTTTAATCGAAAAATGTCAGTATATATTTATTTCACATGTGCACTACAGACGTTTTCCTCTGCTTAGTTATGTTATATCTGGTTTTATTTAGCTATTTGAAACGTGTATCTTTAGACTTCAGTCTGATTTTAAACTTCAGAGAAGCTGACTTGATCACACCTCTGATTAAATGTAACATGCATTTGTGGTTTGGCATGCGCTGTGCAGAACTTTCTGTACCGCAACCAAACATGTCATTTGCACATCTTTGTAATGGCCTTTTTTCGCTTATCAGTCATCTTGCAGTAAAATCTTGCAGATTGTACTGGTGTATTGTTTCATTGATAAAACAAGTGTTTAGCTATGGAAGCTGATCTAGTCAGCAAACCACTAGTAACTAGTTTACCTTCATTCTGACTAGCTTAATTAGATTTCTGTGTCTCATGCATCCAGGGTTATGCATCATTATCCTGCTAAATAAACTGACACTAGTTTCCTTTTGTCTTCTGCCGACTGTGTAACTTTACTGGTTATTCTGCTGGACTCACCGGAATCTCTTGAAGCATGTGTGTTTGGGTAAGCAGTGTTTTTGTTTAGGTAAAAGTTAAGTTAAAACTTAACAAAATGCACATGAATTACTAAAACAGGGTCGTACCACTGCACGGACCGTGGTTGTGCAACAACCTAAGTAAGTTTTTGAAATCAGAGCAGCTTGGACGCAACTTCTGCTGTTTTCATGTTATGTTCAAATGCAGTAGTTATGTTTAGAACACTAGAATGCTAATTAGTGTGCATTTAGCTGCACTGGTCAGTTTCTTTCTCGTAAAGTAACTATACCTTTCAACCAAAACAGCGGCTGACATCCTGTAAATCCACCACTGATGAAGCCTAAAGCGTTTTTCCAATGGTAGAGACGTTTTTATTTTTAATTTTAATGTTTTAATTGAGCTGTGAAGTCTTTGTGGCTGATGTCTTTTTCAATAGAGAGGGAACTACACAGACTGTGTTGTGACCTAGCACACTTTTATGTACACAGGCATCAGGGTGCCCTCTGAGGTCCGTCTATTCAATCTTCTCCAACCACCCATTGGTCCTCAAATGCCACCTCCATCGCCCTCGTCAACCTCAAACATACACAGAATACAGGGAAGGTCAGGTACCAGCGTGCCAGATCTAGAGACCTTTCAGAAACCTTTTATGAGAGAATTGAAGTCAAACGAACCTCCCACTTACCCCTCTGTACCCAACACCATCAAATAGTGTGTGTGTTAAAAGACAAGGGGGGGTGATCTTTGCTGTTCCTGACAGGAGGTCAGTGTGTGTGTGACAGTAGCCTTTTACTGTAGTTACTGCTTTGACAAGGCTTCACACACCAAATATATGCCTGAAGTGATGAAAATGAAATGAAACGTAATCAAATTTAAATGTGACACTCCTTGTCTTCATTGGTTAACTGGTAAAAATGTAAAGTTCTTGTACTTAAGGTGTGACTCTTCTGTTAAATCTTTACCTCTCTATATTTATTTAACAGTTACGATCGCTTGGCTTAAGTATAACCCAAATCGGTAATACACAACTCTGTGGGGGTGTAATTGTTCCAAAATTTGTGAACACAAACATGCATGGTCTTGTGTCATAGTTCCCCAAAACAGACCACTGAGGAAGTAGGTCATTTGTTTTATGACAGCCCCCAACTGCCAAACAACAAAAACAAAAATCGAGGTCGGAACCTTGATTTTTGTTTCCTCGGAAATTCTGAAAATCACTGAATATTACTAGCTTTTCCTTTGTTACTTGAAGTATTCTGATCATGCATTTTACTTTCTTACTTAAAGCTACAGTTTTTTTCAGTAGTACTATGTCCCAAAATGTCTCCTGTGAAGCCAGACTCCTGGGACAACCTGCGGCGGTGCAGAAATATTTGCTTCTACAGGTTAAAGGTTTTACAGTTTCTTATTTACTGTAATTTGATAATGACTAGTAGCCAAATTGCTGTGTAGAGCGTGGTGGAGAGGTGGAGAAGAGCTTAACCAGGCGAAGAGTGGATTCCTTTGGTTTGATGCTACTAGTAGCTTCAGTTGTTAATAGTAGCATGAGACTTGCTTTTGGCAACAGGTACTTCGTTTTACAACAAATTAGTCTGTGGCTTTTTGTCACAGCAAGAAAACAGTTTGTTACGTAAAAGACTGAAGCCAACAAAATGAAAGCTCTGCGGGGTTTTGTGAAATACGGTGAGGCAATGAGACGTCTGCGGTCGCAGTATAGTGTTATTGCTTCTGTCTTACCAGTATCAGGTCTGCAGTGTTTTCTCGTCACCTTTTTGGTAACTGTCCACAACATATGTAAGATGGGAAATCAAAAAACATGAGTCGAGATCTAAGGGGCGGAAAAACAATAGTAATTCTACAGTGTCATCAGTTAATCTGTGTGTGTGTGTGTGTGTGTGTGTGTGTGTAATATCACTTGTTATAGTAGCACTACATCCATAACAATCCAAGTGTAAATCAGAAGTACTCCTGTTTGTCAAATTTGCATCTTTTCAGGTAACGCTGCACATTTCACTCCACTACATTTACCTTAGAGCTGACGTTTCTGCACAAAACACATTTCAAGTTGATTTATCAGGTGATGTTTTACTTCCACGGTTTCTTACACGGTAGCCACACTTCTCTACACTTACTTTTCGCATTTTTAAAAAGTAATTTGCAAGGTTTACCTACTAAACAACTAGTACACCTTTGTGAATTTTGATGTACACTACGGGTATTTCCTTTTTATACCACTTCTGCTTCACAGAATCTAAGAGACTACTACTATTACTTTACAAAGGCCATTCTGCATATTCCATGAGTGCAGGGCATTCACATGTGCATTTACATTATATGTCACCGCTGACAGTTTAATTCATAAGATGAGTGACACCCCAAGTGTTCCTGTAGTGGTCGCTCAAATCAATAAATGCATTTTTTTTCTCCCGGATCGATTTAATGACACTTGTTTCTAAATCTGCCCGAACAAGCTGATGTAAAACGAAGCACTAAGGCAGAACCCGGGTTAAATTACAAATCCTGAATATCACACAGGGGCAGGCGTTTTGCTCACTTTATGAACAACATGTCACTTTTCATCACGTGTGAAATGTTTTACATGGAAGTTGCGGGGTATTTGTTACAGATAAGCGCCTCACAACAAAGAAAGGAGGTGGCGAAAAGCCAAAACGCTCAGAACTAATGGACGAGTCAAACAATTAGACGCGTACTGACCTGTAAAAACAACAGAAGAGTCCTCTGAAGTTGAGTGAAGCTGCTCTCCATCCGAGCGTTTTTTCCTGACAGACCGGAGGCAGCGACGGTGCGTTTAACCGTGTTATCGCGAGGCATTCAATGACCGTCGGAAATGTGATTCTTTAAGAAGATCCATAAGGAATTATCCAAATTGAATGAAAAATATAAATCCGAACCCTTTAAAATTTTCAGCTAAGGTGGAATAATGTCGAAATATCTATGCACTCGGGTGTTTAACCCCTAATTTTTTTAATTAGTTGGAAAGTTTGGAGGGACCGTGAATGCAGCACGGCTCTATCCACCCACATGCAAACTGAAACTTGCTTTTGAAGCAACCAAAGGAGTCACATTCAGTGACCTTTGATGTGAAAAGTCATAGCTGAACTGTTTTTGGATGCAAAACGAGGTTATTTTACATTTTACACATTTTAATACAATATGGCTTTAAATGTTGGTTTGTCTGGTTTTCTTTTTTCCAGTAGGCTGAGGGCAGTAGTGAGCAACTTGAACACAGTTTTTCATGTCTTATCATGTCATAATTTCCACAGTAATATTCATTTATGAATTCAATTTTCCTTCACCAGCAGTGAAAGTTGTTATTTGTAAGTAACATTCCTGTAATTAGGTATGACTTACAATTATCGGTTACTACAAAAACTACCACCACTACCATCAACTGTTGACATCAACTAACAGTTTTACCTCAGTGTGATTACAATGATCTGTTCTGCTTTTGGATTCTTAGTCATGTGACAGTTATAGTGCGTGCGGATAGTGACGTGGTGTTCGGTGGAAAGTTGGCAGAGCTATTGTTCCCTTATGAATCATATGAGGCATATGATCTTACTGCTAAGATCAATTCTAGGGGGGAAGTGTGAGTTTCTGCAAAAAAAACATATGATGCTGTTCAGTACACTATTACACCTGTAGTTTGTTGACATTTGACAATAATTCAATTCTGTTCACGCTCTACAGAAGACGTTTAGGGCGACTGGTAAAGCCTTTTTTGAGTTCTTACATTATATAATGTATTCATGTAACCCATAAAAACTATTTTGGCTTGTCCTATATACGTCAACACGCAGGATCATTGTCTGCACATTTATTCGGCACAAGTTTTACACCGAATGTCTTTCTGATGCAACCCTTCCCTATGTTCACCAGGCTTAGGAACAGCATCCCGAGCGCACTGGCTTGTGCAGCTTGGGGGTTTAGTCTCTTGTCAAAAGACAATGCTTTGGTTTTACAAATGTATTAACAAATATCTTTACAAAATAATTCAAACCCTTTGTTGTAACATTCCCAAGTCTGGTCAAGCGCTTGTTTGCTTTAATTATCTCTAGATGTTTACTGTGTCCACTTGTGGCAAATGGATTTGATTGAATATATAGTTTAGAGAAACACACATCCAACAATTGACAGTGCACGGCAGGACACAAACCAAGCCTGCAGACCTCCATGACAGGAATTTGTGGTGAAACACAAGGGTGTGAAACAATTTCTAAAACTTTGGGTATTTCTAATAATTGTGAGATGGAAGAAGTCTTGAACCCGCCAGGACTCTTTGTCCAAACAAACAGAGCAGCAGGACAAGAAGGGCCCTGGTCAGGGAGATGACCAGGAATCCAGTAGTCCTTCTAACAAAGATGCAGATTCCTGAACTGAACTGAACTCTTTGGGTTGAACACTACTACTGCTCAAGTCTCAGTTGGGAAACCATCAAGTAGCCCAACCAAATACCCAGACTTCAGTCCCACAGAACAACAGCTGCTCATCATCCAATCTGATGGAGCTTGAGGATGTTTTAGGAAGAATGGGATGAATTGCACAAACTGAGGGGTAAGAAGCTTGTAGAGACTTTACCCAACAAGATTAGGAGCTGTAATTGGAACTTAAGTGGATTCTACAATGTACTGAATTAAGTGTGTGAAGATTTCTACAAAGGAAAGATTACAGTTTGTGACTTTTAATAAATCATATATAAATAGCACATATTTCAAAAAATTTTTTTCACTTTGTCATTATGAATTATTGAGTGTAGGTGTAAAGCACATGTGCAACACAGTGAAGAGTCCAGTATGTTTTATGAGGACACTGTAATAAGAGTTTTTCTTTCCACCACCAGGAGGTGCCAGTGTTCCTGCAATAGCCTTTGAATTGTGCAGACTTCCACATTGAATGATGTTGGGGGTAGAAGTGTATTTTGGAAAACGGTAACACTAATTATAAAAAGTGTTCACACTGGAATGTAATTTAATGTATATGTTGTTCATAAAACCAGCTCTGTGACAGTTCAAACCTAGAGCATGATTCCTCCAGTGTTCGTCCATCCATCCTGTTCGCTGACAGATGAGAGCGGTCCACCTCCACAGCCAAACATCAGGATCAATCAGGAGATTAGACGCTCTTAAGTGCACATAAGCAGCACACGCCAACCACACGCTCCCACACTCCACTTAAATTCGTCGAGTCACATGCGTCATGTTTGTCAAACACTGAGTAATGCAGCTAGATTTTAATTTCTAGACTTAAGGCAGGGCAGGGAAGCCTGAGGTGTGTTTGTGAACAGTATTGATGCAGTCACACTTCCTTCCCTCAGCTGCTGAGTGTTTGGCACCTGTCAAGTGTTTTTCACTGGGTGTAATAGTTCAGCCAGTCCTACACAGTCATCATCACTAATTACAGCCCTCACAGAGAAGAATTCATTATCTTACACTCTGTAGATTAAGCAGTGAAGAAAACCCCAGATAGTGTGTACAGAATTACTGTGTACATACTAATAGTGGTGTACTAGAACTGTATTTAACTGTCTTCTACTGTAGTACACTATACTTTAATGTATATTTTAGTATTGGTACTGTTGTTTACCACCATATGTTCTTCTGAAGTTTCTTTTTACATTTCTTACTTTCTTCTCTTTTATTCTTTTCTAATTGTTAGAAAGGAAAACATCAGATTTGTGCCAGATAAATATTTTAAAACAAATGTTCTTCAAGTTACTGCTTGTTTGTTACCACTTTAAGCATGTGAAATAAACCAGTGAGTAAAGGGTGTGTCAGTTTTTACTCCTCACAGCTCAAAGTGTTTATAACCTGTGCTAATGAGCTGAACATACAGTTATCACTAGGCAAACAGGTTGGAAGCAAGTACTCTACTACTGTCCTCTACTGTCCTTTACTGTCCTCTTATATGCTTTTCTTTACTTCTCTGTATTGTGCTCTACTGTCCAGTACTACCTTTTGGTGTACTGCACTCAGATGCCGTCTTCTACTGTACTGTACCATCATTTACTACCCTGCACTGCTGTATTGTGCTGTACTGTCTTCCACTGTACTATAGTAGCATCTATTGTCTTTACCTTCTGATACTTTACTTCACAGTTTTTTACTGCACTGTACTGTAGCACCATGTATTCATTTCTTTTCTTTCTTCTACTCCACTGACTGTCCCTAACTGTACTGTAGTATCTTCCACTGTACTGTAGTACTGTGTATTGTGCTTTGCTGTCCTTTAATTTCTGCTACTTCACTGTACCATCCTGCACTCTGTTGTAGTATCTTCCACAGTACCATAGTACCATCTATTGGGCTTTGCAGACATTTACTTTCTGCTACTTCACTGTGCTATTCTTCACTGTACAGTCTTCCACTCTACTGTAGTACCATCTTTTGTACCTTACTGTACTATGGTACTATATTTAGTGCTGTACTGTACCTTCACTGCACTTTCTCAAACTGTGCTGCACTCTCTTACCTTTTTCTTTATATTACTGCTTTGTTCTTTATTTTTCTTTACTGTCGTCTGTTCTGCTTCTCTCTAATGTTCTGCATTGTCCTGTGTTACTGTCCTTTATTATCTGTTGCCCTGTAGTGTCATCTATTTTCCTGTACTGTAATGTGTTGTCCTGTTGTTGTTTTTACTGTCCTGTAATGACCTCTACTGTACTTGTTGACCTGCACTCGACTTTTCAGTGTTCTGCTGTTCTTCATTATCCTCTGTCCTCTACTTATGATAATGTCCTGCGTTCACTCACACTCTCCTGTACTCTGCCGTATTATAAAAACCTTACGTTAATACCACATCACGTGGAAGCTACAGTTCTGTATATTATCTCGTGCAGAACTGAACAGTAGTTCCTTAAACAGTCAAATATTATTTTTGGCCTGCAGCCCAGTCGTGTACGACATGTTTTGAATATTTTGAATTCTAAAACCTCAACCATGAGCTGAGATGAACCTTGGAGACTTAAAAATCCTAAAGAATAATACTTTTTAAATGGTCCTTTTTTTTATTGGCATTTTTAGCCATCTACACATGCAGTTGTCCATCTGGATAATATAAAGGCTTTATTATGTTCAAGAACAATGTGTGTGCTGGCAGTGTGACATTTCCTGCACAAAACCCACTCAGAATAATTATAGGTATGAAAATAATTATAAAGTAATATAATATGTTTTCTCTTCAAACAGGAAATGAGGAACTTCCCTGAAACTGTATTAGCAGTCACTGTTTTGTACTGGTGTTAACACTACATTTCCCTGAGTCTATGTATCACCTCTTTCTAGCCCTTTTGTCAAGGAAGGCAGTTTGTTATCATTATGTTTACACATTTAAAAAAAAAATCATCCTAACTTATCTGTACAGTTTTTTTTCTCACTTGCCGAGTGGAGTCATCCATCAGATTTCCTGACAAAACCCAGATAAAGACCACAGATAAACACTAGTCTAATAAATGTAACCTTTGAAATCTTTATGTAGTACTCTCACATTAAGTTTGCTACCAGTTAATTATACAAAACACCAACTGCCATGCTGTGAAAATGACTTCATGCTAAATGTATAACATTTCTATAGAGTGAACCTCAAAATATGTTTTAACCCAGACATCCTTTGGTGTGTTTGAACCCTAATCCTTTTAGTGCTGCCAAGTTACATTCACAGTATGTTTTCCCTCTCAAATAAATCTTTGAACAGTTTCACGTCATTTTTATACATATTTTTATTGTCACATCTTTATAAAATGTGGATTCCCTGCAAAAATGTAAACGAGACCTCGGCAGTAGTGAGTTTATAATAATAATAAAATCTGTGATTTCAATACAAAACACAACTCTGGCTTTGACAGCAGAGCTAATATTACTTTTGACTTTGGGTTCAGCAGTGGCTCGATATCGTTTCCTCAGAGAGCCCCTCAGTAGGTGTAGGCTCACACACGCTCACGCACAAAAAAACTATTTTTTTGAGCTGGACCACAAGAATCCTTTGGTGAGTTTCTACATGCATTACACAAAATTAATCCTCCTGCCTGTAAGAGCTGAATATGAGTAGCAGCAAATCCAGCAAAGCCCCCCCCATCGCTATAATCAGTCACTGTCTCTTTGAAGAATATGAAATTGGATGAGGAGCTCGGTTGAGAAAAAATCTCCTTATTCTTCCACACTTATTTAGATTAATGATGCAATGTCCAAATTATAATATGTTCATTTTGATTATGTGTGTTTTTTGTTAAGTTTTGACTTAAAACAATTAAAGACACACACATAGTGGAGGTCGTGTAATTGTAAAATATTCTTTTGTACAGAGCATCGATACAGGACCAAGCTTCTACTCTTTTTACACGCGTTGCCATGGAAACCAGTCCAGCAGCCAACCAGCTGCTCCCTCCCATCCCTCGCTCACACACAGACACCCCTCTCTTCTGCACATTTATATTGCATGCCAGCACGTGCGTTGGCGCAAGCCGATCACTGTTGTGTGTCACGAGCTGAAGAAGAAACGCACACTCTCACCTTCTACCTGACTAGATCGCGCGCACACACACACTCACCTTTGCACATACTTTCAGTGCAGAAAAGCGATGCATAATCAAACCGTGAACGCCCGTGCAGCAGTTGATGACAGAGAATAAGACACAGCAGGAAATGAGTCAGCTTTTTGAGAGAAGAACCACAAATAACCACAACTTTGAAAATGCAGGTATAGTGAAACCAGCCAAGGTGTAGAATGTATTTTAAAAGCAAGTTGCAGGATGAGAGAGAGACAGAAAGAATTATTTGGTATTTTCGTTTAAAACTGGCCAGTTTATGTTCACACAAGCACAAAAAAAGACGTGTGCACAGCGGGTGCAGCTACTATGGGCGTGCACATGGGCACACAAATAGAGCATGATAATTGCAAAGCCTTGCATTTAACAAATGGGCACAGTCCTCACAATGTGCAGTAATGTATAATAAAACCCTACTGTATATACACTTAAGTGGTATAAAAATACCGGAGAAATTAGAAATTTTCAGTTCAATTCAGTTCTATACACAAATATATTTTTTTTACAATGTTCGGTTTAAAAAATATAATAATACAACTTTATATAATTTTGTAGAAAACCCAACAAATCTCACTCAGCAACACAAGGAAACAGAGAAGAGGAAAAACTCCCCTTAATAGAACAAACCAGGAGCCAAGGAACCAAGTACCCAGACTCATGGTGGGCGGCCATCTGCCTCGACCAGCTGGAGTAAGAAAGGATTAAGTATTTTCACTTGCTTACTTCACTATAAAAGATGTTTAAAGTACATAACCCTTCTGTAGAAAATACATTATTATTTTTCAGCAAGACTGCACAAGTTTTATTATCAAGAATCAAAGTATTAAAATACAGCAGTGATCATGGAGCTGTGTATTTCAGGTCCCATCCAATCCGTCCAACCTGCCAACCTGCCTGCCTGTTGCTTGTTGTTGTTGTTGTCATCGGTTTTGTGACCTGTTGTTCTTTTCTCTCTTTCCTTCCACTCACCACAAACGGTTGAGGCAGATGGCCGCCTACCTTAAGCCTGGTTCTGCTGGAGGTTTCTTCCTTCTTCCTTTCTTAAAAAATTCTCTCCTCTTCCTCTTCCTCTCCTCTGTTGCCTGGTGCTTTCTCAAGAGGAATTTGTTAGGTTTTTCCTTATTATTTAATTGTATTGTAGGTACTTAAACCTTACACTGTAAAGTCCCTTGAGATGACTTTTGTTATGATTTGGCGCTATATAAATAAACTTGAATTTAGTTGAATTGAATACACGATACAAACTGTATTTATTATTATTTTATGGATTGTTAGTGGTGCATTTACTTGTAAGCAGAATTCAAAATGCTGGTTCAACTTAGGTTGCCTTTTTATGTGTACAAATATCTTAGATTGTGATTATGTGTAAACTGCATAATGATATAAATGTAGAACTGGAGAAAGTACTATTCATCTTTACTTCAGAAGTGTAGTATATAGTGTTAGGGGAAATACAACACTTGCTAATTATCTCAGCACATATAAAAGTAAAAAGCACATGAAAGCATCTTAAAGTAGAACTTTAATAATAAATGTATACTTATCCGTATTCATTTTCCATCAGTGTCTACAAGTAACTAAGAAATAAAACCTTTCAATCACATATAATAAAAAGGAAGTGTATTTCAGACTCAACTGCCCAGGTGCTTTATGATTGCAGCAGCTCCAGTTTGTTGTTTTATAACATTGCGTAATGATTATCTTTGGGTTTTATTTTATTTTTGAACTGTTGATCAGACGAAGCATTAGCAAGTGTTGTATTTCCCCTAACACTATATACTACATTTCTGAAGTAAACTAGAGGGAAAAACTTTGTTTTCCCCTCTAGTTTCACTGGAATGGTAAAACTAGAGGGGAAAACAAAGTTTTTGTGAAATTTTGATGGCCGGAAGTCTTATACGGAATACAATTCCTGGATCAGCCAGATCAATCTGCATGGCCTCGATTGGTTTTAAATTTTCCTGACACAGTGAGGAAGAGGAGAGCTGCGTTTCAGTGACCTTCCAGAGATGGACCCTCTAACCCGCTACACACACCTGTTCTCACATTACCAACATCACACACACAGAGTGCTAAATCCCCTTTATGCTGCTGTTTACTATGACAGGGTGACATAAGATTACCAGCCCCGATAATCCGCTCGTGTTTTTCAGTGAGACGGTGAATAAATCCGCGTCAGTGATCAGACTGTGGCTTTGTGTTTGTTTGTTGATTGTCGCAGTTCGACCCACACTTGAGAAGTCGCGGTAAAGTTTTTGTGTTGCACTTTACTGAGGAATGTTCATTTTGAGAGATTTTAGGATGTACACTTAAAATGGTCATCGCATTTATCTGGTGACCTTTTGGAGTGGCCCGACATTTAGATGGGGAACTCCTAGATTAAAGATCTGACTGTATGTAAAACAGTAGCTCAGTCTGGTTGCAGACAGTAAAATACTGTCCAATATTAACAAACTAATAAGCAAATATATAATAATATACTACTTACAAGAGACATTTTTCGGTGCTTTTGCTTTTAGTGTTTCAAATATGTTTTGTGTATGAACACAGAGTATTTTTACATTATTTTATTGTTGGCCATTGTTCTTCAGCTGATATTAATACAGGAAAATCCCCTAAATTGATGAAAAGTTAATGAAAAACTTGAAGTTTAACCTATACTTTATTCTAAATGAAGTTGTCCTTTTGTTAACATAAAGCCACCATTAAACAACTTGCAGCGGCACAGTTCGAAAAGTGGCACTAGAACATACAATGTCAGCCAACACGAACTGGTTCAAACTTAGTTCAACTGGCAAATCTGTCACATTAATTTGCCAGTTTGCTTCCCAAATTGCTTTTGATAGAGATCATGGCAACATTGTAATATATTGAATCGTGACACCTGAAAATCCTCCTAGGCCCGATTACTTACTGCCAGACCTGTTCAATCAATTAATCACTTAAACTGTAGCTGTCTAACAAGTAAAACACCCTAAAAGATCTCAAAAAGCAACACACCATGCCGTGAGCAAAAGCAATTCAAGAACCGATGAGAAACAGTTCCAAGAGAAAGGGTTCCAAAGCCATTTCTAAGCTTTGGGACTCTAGCAAACTACAGTGAGAGCCATTATCCACAAATGGAGAAAATTGGAACAGTGGGGAAGCTTCCTGGAAGTGGCTGGCCTTCCAAAATTACCAGAAGATCATCAAAGAACCCTGAACAACATCCAAACAACTGTAGGCCTCACTTGCCTCAATTAAGATCAGTGTTTATGATTCAACAATACTCACATTTTACAAAAAAATGTATTATCCCCAAGACTTTTGGGCAAATGTTGTGTGGACTGATGAGACAAAAAGCTTTTTGGAAGGTGTGTGTCCCGTTACATCTAGCATAAACTAACACAGCATTTCATAATGAAAACATATCAACAGTTAAACGTGGTGGTGGTAGTGTGATGGTCTGGAGCTCCTCTGCAGCTTCAGGACTATTGATGGAATCAATAGCCGGTCATTCGTGACCTAAAGCTTAGGCACCCTTGGGTTATGCAGCAGGGTAATGATCCACCTCTGAATGGCTCAAAACAAACAACCAAAGTTAAGGTTTTGAAGAGGCCTACTAAAATCCGATTGAGATGTTGCGGCATGACCATGTAATCATGATCAAAAAGCGTCCGCTGTGGCTGAAATTAAACAATTTCAGAGTGGACCAAAATTACTCCACAGAGATGTGAAACACTCATTGCCAGTTATTGCACACGCATGATTGCAGTTGTTGCCACCAAGGCAGTTACTTTTTTCACATGTGGTCGTGCAGGTTTGCTCAGCTTTTTTCCCTTTAAAGGAAATCATTATTTATTATTTATTATTATTATTTATTTCTGTACTTACTGACACAATATTTTATTTAAAGCTTTTAGGTGAATTTCCCAAACGATTTCTCTCTGGGATTGATAAAGTGTTTTTAATCTTGAATCCTAAATCTCACATTTTTAAATGCAAGATATTTATTTTAGAAGAAGAATTTCTCTGTTTTTTGTTTCACTCTTTTATTAAAACTGTGATTGAATGCAGGTGACAACAATACTGTATCTGGGATCAGTTTGGTGTTTGATTGAAAGTCTTGTCGTCTGCATCATTGTCGTCTGCCTCTGATATGATGGATTGGAGACAGTTTGATTGATTACATACTGTATGAATCATACAGATCAATATTTAGCTAAAGCAACTGACCTAGAGTTAGTTCCTTAGAAATGTCAGTACACTTTCAAATAAGTCTGCAGATGTTAAAAAGAGAGTTGACGTGCGTGTGTGTGGCCCCTTTTACTGTTTATCTGAACAACCTGAAAATATCTCTATTTTTACCAAACCACACAAGCTACAACTGCAAAGTAGCTGTTGAGCCAAGGCCGTCACATGTATAATGTATAAGCTTTTTGTACACTCTAAAATAAAAATTCCAATGTTACAGTATCAGGAAGTCAACTGAAGGTTGTTGGTGGAATTTGCTTTTATACCCTGATCATTTTTATGATTTCAGTCGTCATTATCCACCTAAGTGTATATGCCCAAATATGCCAGGAGAAAATAGTCTAATGTTGTTTAGACTTTTATATCATGTTTTATGATTATAATAATAAAAAACTTATGTCAAGTTGTCATCTGAAGATAGCATTGTGGGAACCCTTTTTAAAAAGAAAATTCTATTTTCTATCCCAAATTGTATCAGACACCTCGGTTCTGGGTCCGTCTACATATCCAACAGCTTCAAACGGAGAAGCTTCAAAGTATCGAACGCGGCAGGAACACTGAAACTCAGTTCCTGTATCTCTATTTTTTTGCCTGATGAATATTACCTTTCAAGCTCCATAAAATCAAGATTGCTCAAAGTAGCAGTGGTTTAATCTGTGAGCTGAGATAAACGTGTTAATTTATCAAATTCAAAAAAAAACCCCAAAACGTGTTGAAATTGCAAAATAAAAGAAAACTTCTGCCCTTTTTTCATTTTAGGCATTTCCTGTGTCAGACTATTCAATGTGAATTTCCATGTAGGCAGACTGCTCGGCCAACTCTTAATTATACATTTCTTATTTTCTGTTTAAATTCCCTTCCCTGCCGCCCACCCGCAGCACTCAAACACACTTCTTTCTTCCCACACCAGTCCTTCTTGTTTCCTAATACTCTTCTTTCTCTGTTCAAAGCAGCAATTTATTTCCATTTTTATCATTTCATCCATTCCCCCAATGATAACATCAATGAATGCATTACCTTTTGAAAGAGAGATGAAGGAAGCAAAAGGAGATGAATTTATATCCTCCCTCTGCTTCCCTCTCACATATCAGATGCTTGCTTGGTCGAGCCAGGCATATGGAAATTGAGCCGTGGCAGATGGGAGGGAGTCCCACAGGCAGTACAGATGACTAATGAATAATGAACAATAGAGAGGAAACTGCTCTGTCTTATAAACAGAGGTGCGATGTTCAAGATAGGCCTTCGTTTAGACCCTGCTAACACTAATCAATACTGAATCATGTCTTGGTGTCTAAATCTCATGAGCTCTGCATCAATTTGCCTCCACTTAGACGTCTATTAGCTTATCAAAAGTGCAGGGAGCGCATAATTTATGAGACATGCCTTGCTGGATTCAGATTGTGATCTGTTGATGCAGGGGATATGTGCATATCTCAGTGCAATTTATTTGGAATAAAGACAGATTGTTCCCAGAGGAAGGAATGTGGACAAGTTTGGATCCAGTTTGCAGGAGTGGAAGTGGTCTGCGCAGAGCAGGCTGTTTAAAATGCTGCTGCTGACTCACATTAAATTTCTGGGACCGTTTTCAAAATGTGTTGTTTTTTTTTATCATTTCTATCTAACCAGTTTCACATTTAGATATTCCCAGTGTAGCTACGGAATTATGCAGTTTGTTCAGTATGGAAAACAGCAGGAAATGTAAGAGTTTGCTGTTTGTCCCTCGGGAGAAAAGAGGTTTTTATTTATGATGCCACTTTGAACTTTCAAGACATACATGTTATAAATTCATAGTGTTACTAAGTTGAATTTCTTGTTCTTATTTCTTGTGACTGATTTTCCATCACCTGGAAAGTCATGACTAAAAGCTAAATACCAAAGTAGTACCCAAAATAATCTCAGTTAAATGATCAAATATCCAAATCATTTTCATTTTGCATTTTTATTTTATTTCA